>JAPFTC010000105.1:0-102078 GCA_030779165.1 Fusarium sp. MBC 441
GCCGGTGCGGTGCTTGTCGTGGGCATTGCCATCATGCAAACCTGGGCTACGAATTTTGAGATGTTTGTCGGTGGCAAGGTGCTCATCGGACTGGGAGTTGTCCTTCAGCAAGCAGCAGCTCCAGTTCTTGTATCTGAGCTTGCGCATCCCAAGCAACGAGTCTCAGTTACGGCATTCTACAATACAAACATCTTTATCGGTCTGATCATCGGAGGCTGGGCAACGTTTGGCACTTATCCGATAGAGTCGAACTGGTCTTGGAGGCTTCCCTGCCTTCTTCAGATCATCATTCCGACCTATCAAGCAGTCATGGTGTGGTTCTGCCCCGAAAGTCCTAGATGGCTCATCTCCAAGGGTCGCGTCGAGGAAGCCCGCCAGATTCTCATCAAGTGGCATGGCGACGGTGTTGAGACTGAACTGGTTCGCCTGGAGTTGCAGGAGATTATCGCCGGTATTGAGGCGGATCAGACGCAGATCAAGCTCAATTGGGATGGTCTCAAAAGCGTTGTCGGTACCAAAGGAAACCGTCATCGTCTTTGGATTTGCATGTGGACAGCCATTGGTTCACAATCTATCGGAGGAGGTTATACTGCCAGCTACCTCCCTCTTATTCTCGACCAAATCGGCATGAGGACCCAGTCTCAGAAGACTCTGATCAACGCCCTCCTCAACGTCTGGAATTGGATCGTCGCCTTCATCGCAGCAATGATTATCCCCAAGGTCGGACGACGAACTATCTTTCTTATCTCAGCACTCGGCACGAACGTTACTTTTATCATCTGGACCGCCTTATCTGCAGAGTACGACAAGAACCCGAAGCTCGGCTTTGGTATTGGAGTTTTAGTCATGATCTTCACTGGAAGCTTCTTCACCTGCCTTTGCTGGATCCCCTTGGTCATCGCCTATCCAATTGAAGCCGTCACCACCAAGCAGCGCAGTATCTATTTTTCCATCACCTTGCTCACAATCAACCTCACAGCCTTCATCAATAGTTACCTTAGCCCAATCGGCATCGGTGCGATTGGTTGGCGATATTACCTCCCCTGCGTCTTTTGGAACCTCCTTCTTCTCGTCATCATCTATTTCACCTTTGTGGAGACTACTGGTATGACTCTGGAGGAGATTGCCACTATTTTCGACGGTGATGAGGCTTTTGAGAACGCTGCTGCTGCTGTCGGGGAAGATCTGAATATGAAGAACGGGGAGGTTGTCGAGCTAGCCCCTACCGCTTCTCATAAGGACAAGGTTTGAGCGGTGGATGAGGGAGATCTACAACTATTCGGAGCTGGAGGTTGGTTCGGTGAACTGAGTGGTGACTGTCATTCTCTTTGCTGGTTGATGCATATCTCGGCACCTTTCTGGAGGCTACTGGTGACGAGGCTTAGCTTTAGTCAAAGTGTATTACCCAAATTGACACTTGAGCGTTTGGGAAATTTGGCTCGTTAATGAAGTTGTAAGCCATGTCACTGCATCGTCAATGCTCATGGCGCGTGTTATCCAGAGAGCAGTTCAAGTGGCCAAGATGGATGTTCGATAAGTGGCAAGGCCTCCATACCTCAGATGTAGATGATGCGTTCAGGTCCATTTCTCAGGCCTGTTGGACAAGGGAGAGCTTTGCCTTTGCTTGAACCGAGCCAGGGAGCCTGGTCTACGCGCCACCTTCCAAGAACCTGCATTCAGCCTATTTACAATGCAGCAGTGCCGATCATATCCGGAGTACTATTGCAGAGGAGTGAGTCACGTTTGGAGCTTGTAGTTTCAGAGGATTAGACGAACCTGGACGTGAACACTGGCACAGAACTTGTTATAAAACGCCGAGTGCTCTGCTCAGTCGCCGTTGCCGTAGGTTTTAGGCCCCATCAGCTATCTCATTTGACACAAAATGGCTCTGTTTAACATTCCGAAGCCCGCTGTACCCCTCGATAGTTGGGTTGTCGTCACGGGCGTCAGTGGTCTTGTTGGCTCACACGTCGCAGACCAAGCCCTCCGCGCTGGCTTCAAGGTCCGCGAGACTACTCGGAGCACCGAGAAGAACGTGTAGATAAAGGAGCACTTCCAGAAAAGCTATGGCGTGGAGAACTTTGAACTATTTGAGGTGCCAGATATGGTTGCCAAGGGCGCCTTTGACAATGTGGTCGCAGGTGAGATAACAAGGATCTCCAGTGTGGTTGACCTGCCCGCTAATCTCATCCAACATCAGGCGCCTCTGGCTTCATCCACGTTGCCATTGATACCACAGGCTCGGTCAATGCCCATCTTGCGATAGAAAACGTCGTGGATGCAGCGGTCAACGGCATTGAAGCTGCAGCAAATGAGCCAAGCATGAAACGCTTTGTCTACACATCTTCCTCTTATACGGCCACGTTTCCAATCCCCAATAAAAAGCTCTTCATCACGACTAAGACTTTTAACGACGAAGCTGTAACGAGGGCGAAACTACCAGATCCTGAGGGCGATATTGTCTATGCGGCCAGCAAAGTTGAAGCTGAGCGACAAATTATGGCTTGGGTCAAGCAGAACAAGCCTGACTTGGTAGTCAACATAGGTATAGTACCATTGCATTCTTCCATTCCTTGCACTATTGCTGACAAATGAAGTCCTCCCCAACGCGAACATTGGCCCAATTATTAGTTCTGCCCACCAAGGCTATCCAACATCTTCTCGCTAGGTCAAGGCCCTTTGTGGAGACTACGATATTGACTTCAAGATCCCTGCCCAGCACTTTGTCAACGTGCAGGATGACGCGCGACTGCATTGCATCGCACTAGCCTATCCTTTGGTTGAGTTTGAACGCGTCTTTGCGGTAGCTGGACCCGTGAAGTCGAATGCCATCACCGACATCCCCAGCAGACAATTCCCTCAGAAAGGCTACAAGCATGTCTTGGACGATGAACAAGATCTGGCAATTTTTGAGTCAACCCAGCGGGCGGAGCAATTACTCATTGAGGTGTATGGAACTGGCTTTTCGAGCTTGAAAGAAAGCGTCTTGGCGAATGCGGCCGAGTTGGTAGATTGACGCTGTTTTCCTGTACCTGAACCTCTACGTTGATGTGGTGATGGGTCAATAGAGCTTCGGAATAAATATCAACATTGAACCCAGAATATGCGAAAGGCCCTGGAAGAACACTAAATTCTATTGAGAAAGAGTTGTAACATCTCACGATAGCCAAGAATCCCTTTAGTCCCCCACCACGAGCCAACGGACAGACTATGCAAGAGATTCAAGCACCAGTTGGGCCGAGAAGAGCCATCGTCACTAGTTCACAATAACCTTCATACGGCCAAGGTTCTGAACCTGAGCATAAGGAGTCTTGGCATCCCCCTTGCGGTTAGAAGCCACACGGACCGTGACGTAGTAGGTCCCCTTCTTCCTGTATGTCTGCGATACTGTGACATCCATGGCATCCTTGGCCTTCCCGAAGTCCTTCTTGACGAATATTCCAGTTCCCTCAAAGTCCCAGTCAACGGCGGTAACAGATCCAGTACCGGAAGGAACTTCGATGTGTGCCTTGAAAGAGACTGGCCGTCCAGCCTTGACCGAGACTGAAGTCTTTCCGCCCGAGGTCAACTCGACAACAGGCTGGATGCCCTTGCGCTGCGTGGCGGCGGCGGAAACCTTGACTTGTCCGTCCGTCACGGCATATGAGGTTCCCGTAGGAGGGGTTGTCCCCTTTTCCACCCAGGCACTCAGATCCCTAAGATGCTGTTCCGCCATGTCGATATAATTGACGAGACGCGTGGTCTGGGGCACCTCAACCGGTTCAATAAAATGATCGGCGTTTTCAGCGTAATGCAGGCGGTAGTTATCGTCAAAGCGATCACCAAGAGCGTTCCGGACCTGCTCCTTGTACCAGTCTGCATGCCATGGCATGGCGTCGTAGTCTTTGAGGGTGTCCAGGACTATCACCTTGCCAGTGATGTTGCCGGTCCACAAACCGCCACCGCTGGCTCCTCGTGAGATGGTGTCGGCGATGAGTGTGCTGCGCTGGGGGTATTTTGGCTTTCCGTCAACCGTGCGGAGATAGTCGTATCCATAGAAACCGGGCCTAGTAGGCACCTGGTATCTATGGCATACCGAGCCAGCAAGCCATGCCCTGTTGTCGACACGAAGCTTGATTCCCTTGGAGACAGAGGAAAGAATGGTGGAGTTTTGTCCAGGGTCAATGATAGCGGTCTTGGAGCTCTTGTCGAGCTGTGCCGTGAAGAGACCACCCTTGCCATTCTTTGACTGGATTGTGAATTGGAGGCCGAATGCTGGTGGCTTCGATGGGACCTTGTTGAGGGTAATGGACACAGGGATGTTGCCGGCATCGACATCAACCTTTTGGACAACCGCATCATACTCGTAGATCGATTTCCGGTAGAAGTCTCCAAGAGCAGACTTTTCCGTCCCAAGATATCCATTCTTGGTCCAAAAGTCATTGACGTAGGTGGGATCGAAGGAGGCTATGGTGGGAGGAACAAGGACTCGAAAGGTGCGCAAAAAGTTGGTCCTGTTCTGTGTGACGCCCTCCCAGTCTTCCCAAGCTGCAAGGGGAATGCCGAGCTCCGTAACCTCAGTAAGAACCTCTCGCCTCATGGGGTCAAGGTCTTTGAAGGGATTCAAGTCACTGCCGGGTCGAGCGGCGTATATGAGCTTGTCCTTTTGCGCCTCCAAGACGAGCCCAGCAAATGCCCGCATGCAAAAGTTATTGGGGTTGGAGACTGGAACGGCTTGAACCATGGCAAGAGCACCCTGCCAGACGTCAACAGTGTTCTCTATGGCACCAACAGTTACCATGGAGCCACCGCTTGCGCCATAGACGTAGCCGTAAATCTTGGTGTTGGGTTTCTTGTAGTAATCGGCTGCAAGTTTCCTCGAGAGCTTCGCCACGGCAGCATCAGCACGGTAGCCACCTCCTCCGGCGACATGGTTGGTATAGCCACCACTGTCAGCACTAAACCCTATGTTTCGATCTTCAGCGGTTGAGTTCTGTGTCGGGTACACAAGCTGGAAGAATCTGCCGTCCCATCCTGTCTTGGGGAAGTAGATGTTGAAGTCGATGGCGGTTCCATCAAAATGTCCCGAGATCTTGTGATGAGGAACGGGAACGGTGACATCCGTCTCAGCGTCAATGATGACAGTCTTGTAGGTAGCGTCGACACAATTGGGGGTAACAAGAACAGCATCGTTCTTGGTCTCACAGTCGGGGCCTTTGGCTATGATGGGGGAAGAGAGGGCGTCAACAGATCCCAGTACGACAATAGCGGAATAGAAGCAGGACCTGTTGAATTATTAGCAGGCTTGATTGAAGAGATATGGGAGTTTCCTACCATAACTGTTTCGTAGTGAGGGGCAGCATGGTTGCAGACAGTGGAGGGCTGAGCCCAGAAGGTGAGGCGGGCTTTGGGAATGAGGAAGACAATCGAAGTCAAGAAGCTGCTTGGAAGGTTTCAAACTGGAATTGATGCGGTCTTTCCTATGTCTAATATACTTTTCCTTCAAGTCAGTGACAATTTTCGTATCATGAACGAATTGTCGTATAGTAACAATTTTCGTATTATTAATCGTCCCCATCACCACATCTCTTGTCTTTCCGCACAGTCTCATCATTTACGTGAAAACTCCGCCTCCCTCATCTCCTCAAAGAGGAGTTGAAAAGAAGCTCCGATGAAGCCGACCCAATCGCTCATTAAACTGCATGCTTACAGCTTATGGCCCCCTCAGTTTAGCCTCCCCAAAACGGGATGAAGCGTCTTGGCGTAGTCTAGATGGAGTCATCCGACAACCCCAGACTCTCTCCGCGTTCTAGCAAACGAAAAAAACAAGCTTGATAATAGTGTGACAACAGTTCGGTAATCCCCCGCAATCACGCGAACCCCCCAGGGGGTAAGCAGCATGAGGGGATCAGAGGCAGAGTTCCAGGCCCTCGGTCAAATTATGCAGCGAAACGCCGAGGGAACGGCCGACATGCTGCATTAGCTTCCTTCCGACCAGATGGGTTGAATGGGGGTTTCCGCGTATAGCTAAAGATCACTCGACCAGGGTTTAACTCCGCTGGCAAAAACCACCTCGCCATAACGTCAGCCGAGAAAAGATCGGAAGCTCTAGTCGGACCTAGAGTCTAGGATGGGTGAGATATCCCGACCTGCGTCGATAGGTCTCTATTGCCAAGGTGCCACGAAGCGGTTCAACTTGCCATCTAGGGCGAGACTCTTTACATCTTTGTCATAGATCCGTAAATGGAGGTATGCGGGAAGAAAGAGGCGTCAGCAGTGGATGCAAGGGTTCCAGATTCTTTCACACAACTGAATATGCATTACAGGGAAAGCAGATTTGAAATATCGTTAAGTACTAGATAAAATGCATCTCTAAGACTTGTCACTCACCCAAAGTGCGTCGACGAGTTGAATTCGAAGACAACCGAACCAAGCTTGACAATACTCACATTCACTAGCTGTGATGGCTCTACAAGAATGGTAGGCGCTATGAAAGCTAAGAGGAACCGGTACTGCAAAGGATAGTGTTTCTGGAAAGGTTGAATGATCCAGGGGTTAATGAAGATGCAATGTCTCTCGTGACCAACGACCTAGCCAGGCCTCCTTGAATCAACCCGCTGGCAGCTTATTTTCCCCATGGGGCGGGTAAATGGGAGAGTCATGGCCTAAACACGCCAAGCCAGGCGGTGCATCTCAAGCCTCGTCATCAAGCCTCGTCATGCTCTCGGGTTGGCTTCAACATTTTCGTATCTGATGCGTAAATTCGACCTCATCCACCGACTTTAGCCGGCGTCAATGAGGGTAGTGCAGTGATCTTACGGGTTTATTTCGTAGCCTGGGGCCGCCTTTCGGCTCCCCAAGCCCGAATGGTGACCTGTTCTGACATCAGATGCCGTAGCTTGGTCTGAGACTTCGGGTAACAGACTTACCGGACAGCTCCTTATTCTCTTCTTTCTGCTCTCAATTCAGTCCACGAGTCCCGCCAATCGGCTAGTCTATTATAGGACAAAAAGAACCCAGATGTGATCAAAAGGAAGCTGAGGCTCACCATCCGAGACAGCCACATCGCCAATCCTTAACCTTCAAGAGACCAATGGCAATCTTCATATCCAAAGTCACTTTTGAACATCACCGCGATGCCTTGGGCATAGGCGAATCACGGCCGCGTATCTCATGGCGCTTCGGTGGCAACGTCGTTGACTGGGAGCAAAGCGGCTACGATCTCGAAATTAGACGAGGATCCCTCACGGCATATCACGTCAACAGTAACGACTCTTTGCTGGTCCCATGGCCCGAGAGCCCATTAGTGTCATGCGAGTCAGCCGAGGTTCGTGTTCGCGCCCACGGTCAGCATGGACAGGCTTCAACGCCATGGTCGACGTGGGCTACCGTTGAAGCTGGCCTTCTTGACGATGAGAATTGGGGCCGCGCAGTGCCTATCGCTGCATCCTGGAAGATAGATCACGATAAACCAAGGAGGCCCGTCTACTTCTGCAAGTCTTTTGATCTCGATTCAAGAAACCTACGCACGGCAATGCTCTACATCACTGCACTTGGACTTTACGAAGCCCATATCAACGGTCAGCGCGTGGGAGATCATGTCCTTGCTCCTGGGCTTCAGTCTTACCACAATCGGCATGTCTACAACACCTTTGATGTCAGCGGGTTATTAAACCAAGGCCGTAACATCATTCAAGTCACTGTGGCCGAGGGATGGTATTCTGGAAGACTGTTCAGCTTCGATCCCAGTGTGACTCGAAACCACTGGGGAGACAAGATTGGCCTCTTGTCTCTGCTGAATATCACTCTCGGGGATGGATCCATCATCAAAATCCCAACAAGCTCTTCGTGGTCTGCCAGGACAGGACCGCTGGTCGACTCCCAGATATATGACGGCGAATTATACGACTCCAGACTGGAGTTTCCTTTGACACAGGGAGCCAATGACGACAAGAATTGGACCGCTGTTGTTGAATTGCCTCGCATAAAGGGAGCCTTAATGTCTCCAGATGCTCCCCCAGTACGCCGTATCGAAGAACGAAAGCCAATCCGAATCTGGACCTCTCCCAAGGGCAAGCTTCTCGCAGACTTTGGTCAGAACTTGGCTGGATGGGTTCGCATCAAGGTCAGCGGTCAGTCTGGTACCCAAGTCTCCATCTCTCATGCTGAAGTCATCGAGGACGGGGAGATTACAGTCCTCCCCTTGCGCTCTGCCAAGGCACGAGACACTTTCATCCTGAACGGGCAACATAACCAGGTGTTTGAGCCTCGATTTACATACCATGGATTCCGTTATATACAGATCGACGGCTGGCCAGAGAAAGACCCATTCACCGAAACTTCTGCCACTGCGGTGGTGGTCCATTCCGACTTGGAACAGACGGGCTGGTTCCATTGCAGCAACCCACTTCTGAATCAATTCCACAGCAATGTTCGCTGGTCAATGAAGGGAAACTTTGTCTCCATACCTACGGACTGCCCCCAGCGTGATGAACGAATTGGGTGGACAGGCGACGTCACAGCATTTGCCGCCACAGCAAACTTCTTGCACGACTGCTCAGGCTTCTGGAGAGGCTGGCATCGAGATGTTTGGGCTGAGATGCAACGAGATGGATCCATGAATGTCCCTCACTATGTCCCCATCACGGCGCCTGATCGGCCAGTCGAAGGAAACTGGCCACCAGTACCTACAGCGATCTGGGGCGACGTCGCTGTCGCCGGTCCTTGGCAGGCCTGGCAGGCTTACGGGGACTTGGGCATACTGGAAGAGCAGTATAAACAAGCGCAAGCTTGGCTTGATACTGGTGTTGATCGAGAGCCATCAGGCCTATGGAACAAGCAAGGGTACCAATGGGGTGACTGGCTGGACCCTTTGGCTCCTGAATTTGATGCTGGGGCAGCTACCACGGATAAGCATTTTGTGGCAGACGCCTACTTGATTGGCATGACTGACCTTGTCGCACGAATGTCAAGAAGCTTGAAAAAAATGGATCAGGTCAGCAAATATGAGAAGCAGGCCATCAAGTTACGACAAGCCTTTACGGATACCTGGTTGAAGGATGGGGAGCCTCGTGATCGAACTCAGACAGCCTACTCTTTGATGCTGTACTTTGACCTCTTGGTGGACGAACATGACCGCAAGAAAGCAGCAGACGCCTTTCGAGAGGTCATTGCTAAGAACGAATACCTTGTCGGCACCGGTTTCGCGGGAACATGGACACTCGGCCACTCTTTACGGAAAGTGGACGCCACAGAAGATTTCTACAAGATGCTACTGCAAACTCGAGTGCCCTCTTGGTTATACCAAGTGGTTCAAGGGGCAACGACAACATGGGAGAGGTGGGATAGCCTCTTGCCCGACGGAAGTGTCAATGGCTGTGGAATGACGAGCTTCAACCATTACGCCTTCGGGTCTGTGGCAGACTGGATTCATGGCGCGATTGGCGGGCTGAGGCAGGGATCTCCGGGGTGGAAGGAGGTTATAGTCGCACCGGTACCCGGGGAAGATGTCACGAGTGCCGAGACAAGATTTGTAAGTGGGTATGGGACTGTCGACGTGCAGTGGTGGATAGAAGATGGGGAAAAGGCGGCTGGGAGGAAGGGATTTCACTTGAAGGTAACTATTCCACCAAATTCGAAGGCTCGGGTGGTTATGCCGAATGGAGGTGAGACTTTTGAGATTGGCTCTGGTTTCTATGAATTCCATGACCCTGACTATTCCTTGAGTAAGGGTGAGCAGAGTTAAGCCACCCCATACACAGATAAAATATATAGATTGATACATTGAACGTTCCGTAACCTCAAACAACGCTATGCTGTAGATGGTTGAAAAGATAAATAGTCACATTTTCTTGCTATTCTTGGGCATGAAATGAGTTTGAATAACTTCAATTTTGCCATGGTCCCTATTTGGGAAAACGCTTCATAGGTCCTGGCAACAACACTGTTCTTCGCTTGCCGGGATGTGCTTGCGCGAAGCTCTTGATTGAAACACTTACAGATGTAGCATATTTCAAGTCTGGGCGCCCCGAGAACCCTTTCGGCATAAGCTCCCTAAGTCAACAATCCAGTGTCTTTCACGGGCTTCACATTGAACACATTTAGCCTATGATACCTAGGTAGGTAGCATTCAGCCTGTCAACAGATACAGACGCCTATGATAGCAAAGGCACTCATCTGACTATATCCGCAAAATAACATAGCTGTCAACGCCATCAAGCACGCCATTCTTCGGTGAAATGCACAGCGAACTACACCATGTGACCACCTTCACGCATTCGGGGCCAGAATATACGAACCGAATCCGTAAATTCCAGCACGCGACACCGCTTGCTCTCATCTATCTCGGCGCAATATGACGCGAAAGGAACCAAGATGCAGCAGCAGGCTTCGTATCCACAAGGTTTATAGTAGAACCGGGTGGTCAAGACAAGGTGTCACCTCTCTGTGAAAACAAGAACATTTTATATGTAATCGTCAAACATGCCTGAAACAATCAATCCGCATGTATTCCCCGGTTCGTATTACTTGAGCCTACGTAGGCGAAATGATGTGCTGACGTCTAAAATTTCTCAGGGGCTACTTGGACGGCCAGCAACGGACGCCACATCCAGGCCCACGGCGGAGGCTTCCTCAAAGTGGGATCCACGTGGTACTGGCATGGCGAGGATAAGACTGAGGGCACATGCTTCCAGAACATCAACTGCTACAGCAGCACCGATCTTGTTCAGTGGAAGTATGAGGGTCCTGTTCTGACCCAGCAGGGGTCCGGTGACTTAGGCCCCGGTCGTCTTGTGGAGCGTCCAAAGGTCATCTACAACAAGTTGACCCAGCAATATGTTATGTGGATACATATTGAAGATCAGGAGTACAAGGATGCTAAAGTAGGTGTCGCGACCTGCGATACAGTCACTGGTCGCTTTCACTACAGGGGAAGCTTCCGACCTCTCGGCTTTGAGAGCCGTGACATTGGGGTTTTTGTCGACGACGACAGCAAAGCCTACTTGATGAGCGAAGATGTGGGTCCTGTCGCTGCTCGACAGTTGACAACTGCTAACATGAGATACCAGCGTCCCAATGGACTCCGCTTTTACGAGTTGTCCAACGACTATCTCTCTGTCACCAAGATGCTTCACCTATTCCCGGAACATCTGGAGAGCCCCACCATGATCAAAAAGAATAGCATCTATTATTTGCTTGCGTCTCAACTCACTGGTGAGTGGTCGCCGCCGGGTACATGGCTCTGATTCTAATTTTCATGACAGGATGGGAACTCAATGACAACATGTACACGACCGCAACATCATTGACTGGACCTTGGGAGCCTTGGAAGCTCTTTGCTGAGCCGGGAACAGCTACCTACGGCTCACAGGTCACCTTTGTCCTGGATCTAGGGTCGTCCGTGCTGTATATGGGAGACCGCTGGGAGCATCCTCCACTACCACGTAGCACATACGTGTGGCTACCACTCAGCATCAACGATCGGGCCGTCACGCTGGAGAATGTTGACAGCTTTGTTCTAGACGTTGCAGCTGGCGAGACCAGAAATGCCATTGCATCTAGGAAGTATGAGCTCGACAAGAATGAGAACGCCGCCATGGCTTCCAAGGTTACGTTTGAGACCCGGACAATGGTTAGCAGGTTGACTTTGGCTATCCAGTACACCAGCTCATGTGAGCAAGAGCAAAGTCTTGTTGTTGCGCTTGACGGTCTCAAATGTGACGTGGCTTTTCTTCCCACCGCGGCTCCTGATACCTTGGCTGTAACAACTCTGCATATTCGAGGAGAGATTCCGCCTGGTCAACACAGTTTCGAGGTTGTGAATCAAATATCAGGGCTTTCAGTTAGGAGACTCATTGTTCCCGATGTATAGAATGAGGACGCCTGAGCATTACATAGGTAGTAACCGCAGATCTAGCTATTTCCCGCTTTTTCTGAGCGTCTTACGACCTGGTGAGCGACATGAAAAGTTTAAGAACGGTTGATGTGATCACGATCACAACTTTATGCACCGGACCGTCGGCTTTGAGCTCTTGGCGTAAGACGATAGTTCAGTATGGCGAGCTGTTGTTACGCTAGGGCGCCATTACATTAGGGCGCCGGAGGGCGCTCTTTTTACGTATTTGCCCACTTAAACATGTGCCGAGACTTGAAAGAACGTTTGTTGGCCATCGAATAATCCCGTTGTTTGACAGACTACAGTTCCACCAATCACGACCGGCCCTTTATCCCATCTTTTCGCCAATTCCCGATCAAGGGATAAGCTTACCAGGGTCTGAGAACGATGCTTACAGAAACACGAGTTAAGGCGCCTGATGGGTCCTGGTCATAGCCAGGGCCTAGACCGGGGACTATTTTTCCACCCCTTGGCGATCGTCTTCCGACACGATGGGTCGCCCTTAATTTATTCAAGATCCACCATCTCCCGTTCACTTTGAAACATGGTAGCTTTTCCGCGCACTCCTCGGATCGCCTCGCATGGCTTGATATATATAACATTAGCTCATAGGCCTTAAGCTTGTCTTTTGTCTCAGCTCAAGCATCTTCATTCGTTCACTCTGCCAAGGTCGGAGTTTTTTTTAGTTCTAATTTTGTACATTCATTATACTTCTTATTCACTCTTTCATAACTCATAACCTATCCACCTTGCCAACATGCGTGTCTCCGCTTTCACCACCGTCCTCGCCGGCCTTGTCGCCTCGACTGCCGCCCAGTCCGATCTCGATCCCTCTGTCTGGAAGAACCTTGAGAGTCTCCCTCAATCTAAGCGTACCTTTCCCGACCACCTCAGCAACCGCCCTGTCAAGCGTCAGTCGGGCTGGAACCCGCCTTCGAACTTGAAGACTCCTCTTGAGGAGGTCTGGAAGCACTATGAGTCTACCTACGGACCTAAGGGCGTTGATGACAACATCAACTGGGGCTTCCACCAGATCATGGCCAACAAGGGGTATTTGTAACGATTCAGTCGCTTGAAGAATTTTCACTGACGTATTACTAGCTTCCTCAACATTTGTGTTCGATGGGATTCTAAGAAGACTGTGACTGCTGCTCAGCGAACCAAGATCGCCAGCAAGTACAACGAGCAGTACCAGAAGTGGTTCAAGTGGCTTTATGGCTACAACGGCTTCCCCTACGATAACGTCAAGGTCAACATTGTGGGCTGGGCTGTGAAGGACAAGAGCCTGCTCCAGGGCTCCACCGACGGCCTCGATATCTACACTGGCCTCGATGCCGATGGTGTCCCCATGTGCGATATTGGATGCGCTCGTGACGCTCACCTCGATGGTGACTACAGCGGCTGCAAGGCTGGCGCTGCCCGTCACTTCGACCACTCTCTCTGGCTGACTGACGGTCTTGAGGGTGGTTTCGGATGGTCTTGGGGACAGCAGGTTGGATCCGAGTACATGCTGAACAACCTCGACTCTGACTCTGTCCACATTCTGCTGCACGAGATGGTATGATCCTCCGAGTTGATGCATGGCATTTTACTAATAAGTCCTGTAGGGCCACACCTTTGGACTGGATGACTTCTACGACTGGACCCCCACTGGAGTTACCAACTTCATCATGCTTGCCGGTTCCTCTATGGAGATCACCGACTTTGATGGCTGGATGTACCGCAACTGGTGGTACTACCTGTCTCAGAAGAACGGCTGGGCCACTGGTAGCAGCAGCAGCAGCAACTCTGCTTCTCCCGTCTCCAGTGCCACCAAGCCCTCTGCCACCAAGGCTACTTCGACCAAGGCTGCTGCTACCAAGCCTACTACCACCAAGCCTGCTGCTGTCAAGACCACCGCCGCCGCCAAGCCTACTACCACTTCTGTTCCCTCTAGCTCTTCTGGTGCTTCTGTTTCTGCGTACGGCCAGTGCGGTGGAAACAACTGGACTGGTGCTACCAAGTGCGCTTCTGGACTCAAGTGCCTCAAGCACAACGACTACTATTCCCAGTGTGTTCCCGCTTAAGTTATGTGGCCAGAGGCTGTGTAAACTCGCGATGTGGGAGGGACATGTTTTTCTTCGTGAATCAGCTCTGAAGTAGTCAATTAATATTGAGGTCTACGAATATAAACATGCCTTACTACGCCCATGTTGTGCCCTAAGCTGAAATACTTGGCTCTCCGCCTCTAAACTGTCATAGTAAAAAGCCCAAGACGTCTACAAAGAACCTCAGCGGCGCCTTGAGAGATCAATCTGCCCCGTAAATAGGGCTGTATGTATGCGAGAGGGAAAAGGCACCACCCCGTCCCCAAGCCGACACCTGCCAGGCGGTACACGTGCGCTGTCACGTGTATCCCAAACGATGCTCTGAGAGCTCAGCATCGATATCCAGGGTAGGAATTGGTAGGAGTTGGGCAATATTGATGGAGATCATTGCGTCTACTTCGAGTATACTGAACTCTGAAGCGTATCGAGGTCACTCTCGCAACTCCTCTAGCAATCTTCTCTATTGCTTAACGTTAATCATCCTCCGCTGCCGCCATCTTCGGCCACCTTAACGTCAAAGTTCCATTGCCCTATCTTCTAAACATGTCATGAATTTCCAGCTATACCTCTGTTCCATTGACAAGCAGCAAATCCACTATTATAATCACGACTTTAAACAGAAGCCACGCTAATATAGTGACAGCTTCAGCTGTCCTTATAAATGAATTTTGCTACAAGATTAATAGCCACATCCGTTTCTATCTCTATCCAAAGCTGTGCGCTTTACGCTTCTTTCTCGATCTTTTTATCGAGGCGGAAGTACCTGGCGGAGCATGTCACAGTGCGAGGGTCTACAGCCCGCGACACTGCAATCTTGGTCTCGAGAAAGGCAATGCCCAAGCGGACAGAGACTTTCACGGAGCAATCCTCCTATGAGAAGATGAGCGCCATGTTAGCAAGCCGAATACGGAGCGTTCAAGTCTCGGATGCAACGGTCTTGCCCAGTTCGGACCGGCAAATTTCGACCTTGGCGATCCTCGGCTATTTTGGGACATCTCAGCTCCCTCAAAACCCAGACGAAGCCATGATCTACATGCGAGCAAGGAAAAGAAGACACGCCAAGCTTTCCTGCGGAACTGAGGCCGCCCAATAGCCTGCAGCGTGATGAACCTTCAACGTCCGGCACTCGACCCATACCCATTCTACCTCCCACCATCCCGTTTTCAACTCACCGGGTAACGTCACTGCAGGCTGTATCACAGGCCAAGACCAGTTTATTGACCGGTAGTGGAAGTTTCTACAACCCGTGTGAGCCTTGTCTCCTCCTTCCGGAACGTCAGCTCCTGCAGGGACGCCACTAGCGGGAGCAGTTCTTACGGGATGCAGGGTGCGGCCCGCCCGGCCCGTTCCATGCAGGCATTAAACCTGCTGAACTGAATTCTTACTCGCGACCATATGCCGAGCAGTCACCGTTTTTCAGCCCTAGAGAATCAGCCATAAAGAGACCTATCGCCCGTTAAAGAGTTTGCTGCTCGGACCTGCGTTTACCGGCATGGAGGGGGTTGGGGGCATGGAACGTACTCCGTACCTAGCTTCGCATCTTATGCCTCAAGGAGGGCGTTCAGCTCGCCACGAGGATGCACGGCTCTACTACGTGCTCCGGTTACGGAGTTCCTGTGAGAGTTCCAAGGCAGTGAGCAATGGGCCATCAGGCGATCACGGACACTTGAGGGTATCAGGAATTTGTTGCTTCGGGTACGTCACCAACCTCATCCAAAAGCATCTGTCATCCCCTAGGGATGAGACCGCAATTTATTTCACCGTCAAGTTTGGGGAATATAGACTCCAGTTGTCATTTCCAGTGCCTCTACTTGAAGTTGTTCTCCGCATCCCAGGTGTCAAGAAGGCCAGAAACTCTGTCACCCAGTCGGACCACCCGGACAGAGTTAATGTTTCCCAGATCCACTACTGCGCAGTACGGCTACTGCATGACGCAACCGAGCCTGCTGGATCGCTCAGACTAGAGCTTGCATCATCACCACACGCTAATGTCTAAACTGCCATTGTCTCAGTTGAGAAGACGTGGTGTGGTAGGTGACTGGCCATGAATCTCGTACCATCAGGGTTACATCGTGGGGTTAAGCGCCCAGCATAGCCACGACCGCCAAACCGCACACATCAGATGAATCGATAACCTGTCGATACTTACAAGGGCGAGGTGGCGAGTATTCAACATGTTTTGGTCTGATCCATGTCTGTGCTTTCCTTCACTACCGAGACTTTGCGGGGAAAGGGGTTCTAAACTGGACTGGCAGTTGAGGCGCACGCCACAATGCGGAAGCTTCTCCTGTCAAGGAACGGTGGAGTTTGCGAACTCTCCGAACCGACGTCCGTTCTAGTTAAGCGAGGTCTCTTTAATTCGCTGCATGTCTCTCAATCCTGAGTTGTCGTCAGAAGTTACTCATGCGATGAGTGTTCCGGAGGCTGAGTTCAGTTCTCTGCAGGATCTCACAGCTGGATCACATCATCAGACTACGTGCATCCAAGAATGGAAGAACTTGTGAGGAGTTCAGGGGTTGACCAAGCAGGAATTTTCCCAATCCATCAGCAGAACGCTCCTAGATGGGTAGTGATGGACACCTCAAAAGTCAGAAAGATCTCCACAGCAGACTAGCAGACTCTATCTCACTCCAAACAGGGCGTGAAAGTCGTGATGATTGGCCCTGATCACACCATAAAATGCATGATCAGCGCGGATGTGCGCCCAATAGCTCGTCCACTCCATCCAAGCTTTCACCCCGTGGCGTCCAACGGTGGGCAGGCTTACTGTTATTTCAGCCTCAGTTCTTACCAGACGACGCAAACTCATTTTGCCTTAAAGACTGATAGGGGCACTTAGACGGGTATTTTGCTTCATAGAGAGCCATTTTTCCAAGTTCATCGCTGAAAATCTGATGAACATCCATGCTTGCCTCCATTAACCACCTTTCCCCTCAAACTTGCTCAATTTCATGCGATGGGAGGTTCGCTAAGGCGTGAAATGCCAAGATGCTTGCTAATTCGAGGCATTTGTGTCTGTGGCGGCCTGAGAACGTCGGCCTTCTTCCACATATGGACTATAGGGGTCGAGGCCGGGTATGTTTCTAGCCATCCATGTTCCGGATAATCACGAGCGAGATGCTTAAGCGCTGTTCAAAGATGTCTCAGATTCCTCACAATCAATAAGAGTTCGTGATTCCAGAATGTTTTCACCGTAGCCAGCCACGACTGATCTCTCCTTTCCAGAATAGGTGTCTGCTCCCTATGGTGTGACAGCGATCGACCGGTTGACTTGTACCTCGGCAGTTCTTCATCTACGTAAATCATGCAGACAAAAGCAATGGCTGGCTGAGGCTGTCTTGTTTCCTCAGCTCTCATTGAAAGTCTATTCGGTGCGAGTTACAGGCTCCGGCGGCTGGCTTCTATGTGATAACTCTTCAGCATCTACAGATCCTGGTTGGCTACTTGGCAGATGGCAGGGGACTGTGGCTACCTGCGAGGTGATGATCATAGTCACTGACTTCCGTGAATGTATCAACTTGGCACATGGCACGGCATAGCATCGTGGCGAGCTGAAGTCCGTGTCGATCCAGACTGTGACCGTGGAGAGCTGAAGTTGGGAGTCTGCGAGGTCTCGATGAAGACACCAAACGCATTCTGCATCATTCGACAACAACAGGCCCACTCCGGTGTTTGACCAATGCAAACAACTCTGCAAAGTCAACGAATCATCCCCAACCAGACCGCTCACTGCCGACTTCTACTTCGCCAAAGGAAACAACACGATGCTTGCAATGTCTCCTGCCATCACGCCCGCTTGGGGGCTGGACTCATCGACTGCGCACCTTCTCCTGTCTACCTCCCTCCTCCTGTGCTGCATCCTGTGCATGAGCTGCTTGATCCTGGTCGTCGTGACGATCCGCCTCGTCATCCCCTTCCGAGGTGCTTCGCTTCTGAACCTTCATCCAGAGCCCAAACCAGACTCTGCAGGATCCACAGACTCCAAGAGCGCTATAAAAGGCCTCGCGGATCCCCTGCACAAACTCATCCAAGCAGTTCACAATCACTTCACTCCTCAACCAGCATCCCAGCCTACTTCCCAATCAACTTCCCAGCCGACCACTCCCGCCTCAGCAAACCCATCTCCATTCAAGATGACCGACACTCTTCAGGTGCTCCCCTTTGCTATCTTCATTCTGCACTCCATCGCTAAGCCTATCTCGTAGGACGTTACCGCCGTTGTCACCGAGGTCTCGAACCAGGACATCGTCTTCCACGTCACTCGTGACTTCAAGATCAGCTACTGGTCCAGCAAGACTTCTGATGAGACTCAGGGCGAGCAGTACAACTCTGAGAACCTCAAGATCAACGGAAACCCCATCATTGTCAACTCCAGCCTGCCCATTCTCGCAGCCGTTGCTTACAAGAACCCCAACACCAAGGAAGACGAGGTGAGGAAACCGCATCTGAAAATCATCCGTTTGTTGCTCACTGAATCATGAACAGGTCCGTGTCTACTATGTTGGCGAGAAGAGCCTCACTCTCCGTGAGATTCGCCGCACTGGCAAGGGCAAGTGGTACGACGGCCAAGTCTTCAACCAGCAGTCTTACGACATCGCCCAGAACAGCGGTCTGACTGCCAACGTGGTCGCTGTTAACAAGGGATCCTGTGATGACAACCCCCGCAAGGAGTGGCAGCTCAAGGTCTACTACCAGCGCAAGGCCGACATCCTCAACGTTGTCTACAACGTGCTGAACCAGAGCGGCGAGAACTGGTCCACCCGCTATGGCGTCAACGAATAGGGAAGCGGGAAGGGGAGCAGACAGTGCTGGTGTTTCTGAGTCTAGAGGCAGAGGGTCAGGTTTTTGATTCGCTCGCCGGTTTTTCCTGACCCCTTCTGATATACTGGACCAGGATGGAGTGAACTGGTTAAATTGTTTTGTGCACAGGTGTACATGGAGGACGAGGGCCTTTGATAGGTCTAATATCACTGCAATTCCTTAACATGATGATATTTTGTGATTTGACGTGAAGTGCCACTTGAGATATCATCTCGTGGCAGATCCATCAACGGCTTGGAGCACGACAGGACCATGGTAGCCCGTCTGAAGTGATAACAACTCACTCGATAGCCATCATTCTCCACCATGAGAGTCTCTTATATAGGCAGAGTGGGCTTGGCGCTGTGTGCTCAGCCATTGAGGACGTGGCCTGGCGTCTATGTCTCAGGGGTGTTAATAGCCAATCTGTCGGGCATTGTTCTTGCTCACCACTGCTGCCCTCCCAACTAGACCCTATGCTGACGGTGCTTATGTACTTGAGGACCCTAAAAGCACGACCGTAAAGGGGCTTATCTCTAGTAAAATTTCAGGGATTATAATAATGAAAGTCTGGGGTCGTCTTGTTTCAAGGATTCATGCATAGAGCCTGAAGTTAACTCTTAACGGTATGGATAGAATCATCAGGGGATGCAAATCGTCTTGTAAGAAAAGTACCGATAGAGATGTGACCGAATTAAGCGACTATAACGGGGAATAGGTAATGTTTAAGGTAAGTTTCCTATTACAATTAATCTAGCTAACGCTATAGGCTACTATTTACTCCGAAGTTGCATGTTATCCTGGCAAGAGACCCAGATTAACTCGCAGATGTAGGGTATTTGGAGCATTTTCTCTGCGCACCTTGATGTCCCAAATTAGATGCCTCAGGCAGAGGAACGGGCAATGTGGGCTTGAACACGTGATTTCGCGTGATCTCGTGTTTCAGGGTCCGCGAATTGCGTCATTGCAGCAGGAACAAAAGATCACGAGCAAGTCAAAATTGGACGTCAATCGATGGAGCGAAGAGGCTTTTTAGAGATAGAGGGCATCAATCATTTGAATTGCCATTCTGAAGAGCCAAAAAGACAATGGAATTGCTCTCTTTGCAAACACAATCACCCGTTCCTGAGGCAATCGCAAAAGCAATATGGCGCTAGACTGTGTGATTCCACCCCTTTCCGCGGGGCCCCTGATAAGAGAGGGCCCACTCGTAAAGTGTTGCCGGGGGCCTTCAATTCTCTGTAACACGGGTAAACAAATTTTCTTCCCTTTCTTCACAATCATCATCATCTTCATCCATCAATCAATCCATCTCTACGACTCTTTACGCGTCAACAACCATCAAAATGTCTACCGCCTTCGTTCAGCGCCCTGCGCCCGAGTTTACTGCCACCACTCTCTACCCTGGTGGCGAGTTTAAGGACATCTCGCTGTCCGAGTTCAAGGGACAATGGTGAGTGCGCTGTCTCCGTCGCGGCCGTCAATGGCCCCAAGCCTGGCATCCGTCCATCACCAGTTCATCGCCACTAACCTCTTCATCTTCACAGGGTCGTCCTCCTCTTCTACCCCATGGACTTCACCTTTGTCTGCCCCACCGAGATCATCCAGTACAACAACGCGCTTGAGCGTTTCCGCGCCATCAACACCACCGTCCTCGGTGTTTCGACCGACTCCCACTTCACCCACCTCGCCTGGGTCGAGAAGCCTCGCAAGCAGGGTGGCCTCGGTCCCGACCTGGAGCTCCCTCTCGTTGCCGACAAGTCCCACAAGATCTCTCGCAGCTATGGCGTCCTGATTGAGGATGAGGGTGTCGCCCTGCGCGGTCTCTTCATCATCGACCCCAAGGGTATTCTCCGACAGATCACCGTCAACGATCTCCCTGTCGGTCGCGACGTCGAGGAGACCATCCGCCTTGTCAAGGCCTTCCAGTTCACCGACGAGCACGGCGAGGTCTGCCCTGCTGGCTGGCAGGAGGGTGGCAAGACCATGAAGGCCGACCCCAAGGGCAGCCTCGAGTATTTTGCCGCCCAGGGTGAGGTCACCAACGGCAACGGAGAGTCTCGCAAGCGACAGCGCGCGGAATAGACGGTGATGGCGAAAACATTTCTGCGTGGAGGAAAAGACGATTGTAATAATAGTTAGACTAATCAGCAACTGCAAAACAAAGCTTGGGCTCCGGGATGGAGATAAACTATGCGCGTCCTGGGCCACTGTCGTGTCGCGTGTCATATTACCGCCTCGCAACTGACTGAACCTCCCCCGAAGCAGAAATGAACAATTTAGTCTTACTCACCTTGATCAATAGTGCGCGACGACGGGATATCAACGCGACAACATGATGTCCTCCCAACCGAGAAGGCGCTGCGTTATCGTGAAAACACCGCGCTGACTCCTGATGGATGTGCGCAAGGATCGGTTAGAGTGGCTCTGCCATTACGATCGTCAATGCGATCTCGGAACGGGGCCGGCGCTGGTTAGACCAGTCAGGCTGGTGGTGATGGTCATGCTGGCCGAACTGAGTCGACTCCCTTGTAAATATTAATAGTGAGCACCCGGACTTGGTCTTATAGGCCTTGACTCATGTTTTGTTCAACGCGCACCTGTTGAATGACGTATGGCTCATCGCCAAGTCTCGACCCTTCAAGTCCCCGACTCTTCTAGACCAAGACCATCTTCAACAGCCGAGGCGCTTCCAAGACAAAATTCATGTGCAAGAGAGACATTGTAGAAAAGATCAGCAATTTTTATGAGAGATTTAACTTTGGCTAATGCGTCCCCACTCATGATTCTCTCGACCAACGCTTCTCCAGGCCTCAAAAGAGGAGCTCGAGGCGAGTACTGCCGGCAGGGGCACAGACTCAGTCAGGTGTGTCGTCGCTGTGGGGGTATGCAACGTGAATCGGAAGAAACTATACAAACGATTGGCCCGGAACAGGATACGAGAATCATTCCAACTAGGGTCTTGTTGGTTACGTCGTCTTTGTCCCCTGCCTCTGAGTGGTGCCCCCACAGCCAACGGCCCACGAGTGATTTCGCTGTTACATACAGCACTTGGTCTAGAGCATTCAGCCAGAGTAGCATCGAGTGTAGCTATTTAAATGGCTCTGCTATAGACTAAATGCGAACCCCAAGCCCCCCGCTCCCTTAAACCCTGTCCCATATGCCGACTATCAGTTACTAGTTCTCCTCTCCATGCAACTCTGACACGAAACGGGCGACGGCCCGGGTCCGCCTTTATGCAGAAAACAAGTGATATTCGTCGACGAGGCCAATAGAATCATGACAACATACGTTTCCCCAGTCCCAGTCTTGTCTCACACCAGGTCTCCCCGCTTCCAACACCACTCAATAAATCTCTTAAGCGCCCAAGCCCGGAGAAAGAGCTTTGGTTTGTGTGTTCTTTTTTTCAAAATTCCATCTTGAACGCCAAAATGCCTGGAAGCAGCCCGAAAGGTCCCGGAAGCAGCCCAAAGGGCCCTGGGAGTAGTCCAAAGGGTCCCTCATCGCCCATATCCGAACCTCCTCCTGAGCAGGTCATCGAGGCGGACGACGATATTGGAGACAGCGATGGCGACTCTGCCTTGGGGCCGGATGCTGAAAGCTCCACCGCCTCGATTACATCCAGTATCCTACAGTACAGAACCATTCATGGGAGGACGTATCACAGCGAGAGAGGAAATGCCTTTTATTGGTTTGTGCCAAAGGAAGTCATCTTAGAGTTAGTTATTGACGGATGTTAGGGGATCTAATGACGAAAAGCAAAGCGAGGCCATGGATATCATGTAAGATGAACTACACCGATCGTTTGGTTAAAGTTCTGACACGGCAAAGCCACCACATGTGGACCCTAGCTCAAGACGGACGACTTTACCTTGCGCCTCTTGAGAAGGATATCGAGGCAAGTCAAGTCGAACAGGACAAGCGAATCCTCGCTAACCTTGGATGCAGAAAGCTCTTGATATTGGATGCGGAACTGGTGAGAAATTCCCATGATGTATATGATATTGGGACCAAGCTAACCCATTATAGGCATTTGGGCAATGTGAGCTATTGAGCATGCATAAACAGACAAAATGGCGCTGACGATGAGATACAGTGACTTCGCCGATGAGTTCCCTGGCTGCGACGTTATCGGTACCGATATCTCGCCAATCCAGCCCTCTTGGATCCCCCCGAACCTGAAATTGTTAGTTTATTCACGACTGCTGGGGATCTTTCTCTAACACAACCCCACTCAGCGAAATCGATGACTGTACTCAAGAATGGACCTTCACCCCCGAGACCTTTGACTATGTCCACATCAGATATCTCGTCGGCACTATTCCCGACTGGACTGAGTTGTTCAAGCAGGCCCACAGGACTCTCAAGCCTGGCGGCTGGCTTGAGAGTTTTGAAGCCTCGCCTACCATTGAGAGTGACGACGGAACAGTTACACCTGAATCGGCTATGGGGCAGTGGGATAAGATCTTCATCGAGGGGTCTAGATCAAGCGGTCGAAGCTTTACTGTTCTTGCCGATAATCTGCAGAGAAAGGCTATGGAGGAGGCTGGGTTCGTTGACATTGAGGAGTGGAACTACAAGGTGAGATGAGCTCGCTAAATGTGCCATATTTTACTGACATACTTCAAGTGCCCTATTAGCCCATGGCCAAAGGACCCCAAGCTAAAGGAGATGGGCCAATTTGGACAGCTCTTTGCCACCCAGGATACTGAAGGTCTGTTGACTTTTGTGGCCAACGCTTTGGGTTGGTCTAGGGAGAAGTTTTATGTGTATATCTCGCAGTTCCGCCGCGAGATTCGTGACCGAAGGAATCACCCCTACTTCAGGATCAGGGTCCTTTGGGGCCGCAAGTTGTAGAGGGGGGAGTGATGGAGTAAGAATATGGTGCATAACTAGGAGTTGTCTGACTGGAATGAGGTCCTCAGAGTTGTTAGACTTTTCGCATTTTGGAGAGTAGCGTTGTCAAGTAAGAGATAAGTGTGCCTGTCAGGGCGCCTCTTTCCCACATTACAGTGTTGGTGACGCTGGTATGATTAGAACCTTTGCTAAATGTGTGCCAAATAATAAAGCCAGGCACATAGACTTAAGAAGGTAAGACTATTTCGTCCCAAATAATCACGCCATCAGAGATCCCATAACTATTATTTCTACTTCAGAAGCATAATCCGCCCAACGTAATCGCCCTCCTCGTCCTTGGGAAGGTCTTGAATCGCCTCTCCATTCATCAAGCCATGGCAATACGCCTCCCTAGATACACACTCGTTAGCTTTGCTTGATACTGGATAGATGAAACGGAGATTATTAAACGTACCCGATAAACTCGAAACCGTCATCATGGTTCTCACTCTTCGGCCTTAGCACGCAAGGCCACCTAAGACCAAGAACATGCACAATCAGGTCCCCCTCCAACACGTCGTGATGACCCAGTCCCATATGGCCGCTGTCAGTGACAAAGAATCTTCGCTCGCAGTAAGCATCCATGACTTCTTGAATCCAGGTCAAGTCGAATCCGAGCTTGTAGAATGTCTGCAATATCTCATTGCGGGCAGCATCTTCTTCCGGCGTTTCCCTTGACATTTGGGTCACATCGTAAAAGTCCATATACTTTTCAGTATATGTCTCTATTGTGGTGTTCAGTTTCTGTAATGTCTTGGTCAATGGAAGACCGCCGATGAGCGTGAGGCCGAATGCGGTTTCGACTTGCTCTCCTGTGGGATATGACTTGAGCCGGTCTATACAATCGTTGTATACCTCTCGAAGTCGACTTTGTTGGAAAAGCTCTCCAAAATGGCGGTACTCGCTTCTGTATGTGACGCGACCTATAATCTTTCCCTGAACTGCGAGAGTAAGGGGCTCGTCTGTGGGAACAAAGGTGTGTTTGCCCTTGTCACCATCAGTTGCCTTGAATGGCTGACCGATGCCCCAAGTACACCCATACCCGGTCTCCATTCTCCAATCGGGGACCCAGCTTGGCCATCCTGGCACTTCACTCCGCTGTCGGGCAGACCATATGGTGTCTAGACCATCCATGAACTCTGATTTGATGATCTCCTCAGTTGCCTGGGCGTAGACCTCTTCGACAGAGAGTGAGTAGTCAATGCGCACGCCCTTGTCGCCCCAGAAGCGGTGATCTTCTTCACTAATTCCAACTAGGGCATATACCTTGTCTCGAGGATCCCTGGCTTGACGAGGCCGCAGACGCTCGAGAAGGTCCCGGAGCGCCCACTTGCACGTAGGTCGCGTCTTCTGGCCAAAGAGCTGAGGCATGTATTCACTGCCCGATTTGGAACGCCAGGGGATTGCAACCATCTGGGTGACGAGGCACATTCCATCCACCTTGCGGCTGTTCCTATCGTGGATGGCTTTGGCCTTATGGCAGAACCACCTGGCTGCTGCGCTGACGTGTTCCCAGGGAAGGCTGTATGATCCACAGACGACAATGGCCTTGCGAGCCTGGATGATTTCCTGTACAGTCCACATGCGCTGGAACCAGGGTCGGTCAAAGAATTCAGAAAAAGCGTCCCATGAGGGTTCGTCGTCGAAAGGGATGCGCAGCTCAAGGGACTGTTCTTGGGTGTACTTCTCAACTCGCTCAAGTTTTGTCTTTTCGTGCTCTCCGTCGTCGGCGTATGCGTCCCATCGAAACATGTCTGTGGCTTTGGGAAGGGCAATGTCGCCGACCTTTTTGACAAAATTAAAGGCCAAAGGAGTGGATGCAATAGCTGGCCCAAGCCATGCAAGGACTGTTTCGGCTTCTATGTATAGTGAGCATGCTGTGCTGAAGGCCGGGGCATGTGGTGTTGGACTTACTGTCATAGATCATGTTCATTTTGGAAACCTGCTCAGCCTTTTCTTCCAAGTTGTCCTGATTGATGCATATTTGATCAATCCACAAGGCCTTGTGGGGGCTGAACTTGATGATCTCTCCAAGCGCCTCGTACAACGAGGGAGTCACTCTAAGAACTTCCCCATCGCATGGCAATTTGATAAGATTGCTAGAATCGCCCCAGCAATACGAAAGCGCCGTGTATTTGATGGGATCTTCAGGGTTTAGTTCGACATGCTCAATGCTCGCCTGGAGTGGGCCGTCTTGGGTAGGTTGCGTGACGGTGACGAGCCGGATCTGGGACGTCGTGACTGGTTTGTAAGTGTAGGAAGCCATGGATGGAGAATGCCAAGAAAGAGTCCACGTGTATATAATTTGCCTACAAAACAATTTGCACTTTCGCTTCTCTTTATTCTTCATGGGTGGTGCCTAATGAGGCCTCTAGGCCTCTAATTTGACCCCCACTGTGGCGGAGTGTCTGACTGCAGCACACAGCCGCCTCAAGGACAGGATCTTCGGTAGTTATAGCCTCACTCGCCACAGGCCTAGCGTCGCTCGCATGAAGATTTACGGCCTTGAATAGTTTCATTAAGACGTATCCGGATATGCTAACTCGCGGGACTGCATGAAATATCCCTACTCAGCCCTCACTGTCCAGCATGCCCAGGACATCTAGAACGCTCTGCCAAATCATGTAACCCTCTTCCCAGGGAGCAGCATGTCTGCTTCGACAGCGGTGGCCTCTGACGACTTTGATTCCTTGGACCTCCTTTAAATTTCTCCTCATCTTGTCTGCTTGAGAGATTGGTACAAGCTGATCCTCCGGACTTTGATCAAGTAGGACGAGACGGGTGGCCCTCCCTTCGTCGACCCTTCTAATCAGCGTCTTGGCATCGAACCTTGCTGGACTTACCGCTGGCCATGCAGCTTGGTCCTCTCCAAAAGCCTGTACTAGTAAGATCTCATATACTTCCTGAAGATGTTTGTGCGAGTCGCCCAAGCCACTGACAAGATCCGGGATATCGTATAAACCGTTCAAACCAAGAACGGCCGCAGGACGTGGCGGTGAAGGGATTCCTTCGAACTCTGGACCCCAGTGATGTGCGTCAAACAAAGCTGCCTGGAACGCAAGGCAAGCACCGGCGCTATGGCCTGATAAAAGGTATGAGTCGTCTTTGAGTCCGAGTGAGCGAAGCAGTGTGAAGGCTTGGAGAACATCTTTGATGTGTCCAGGGTGCCTTGCGCTGCGTGACGCATCCAGCTGGTCTCCCTTCTTCGGATCATAGGGCAGAGTGGGGTGCGTAGGGAACGGAGAAAGAGTGTAGTTTATGGAGACGATTGCTGAGATGGACACGTCCGAATCGTCAGACGAAAACGCATGAGCCACTGCAGCTTCGATAGACGAGGAGTCCAGGAAAGGATCTCTCCAGGCGCCGCCATGGATATGGACGAGCCATCTGGGACCCTTGGAAGCGGAAGAAACGGAAGGGAGAGCCGTGATGGTTTCGTCACTACCGACCAAGGACTTGATGGAACGTGGAGCATAGACGGTAACGTTTTGGAAGTGGTTTGGGTTTGAAGTATATGGGATATTCTTGGCAACATAGACAGAAACAGGATTGGGAAGATGAGGGCTGACAACCTCAGCAAGGTGCCACTTTGCGTCCTTAGTATTGGTTTTCGTGGTAGTCGACATGATTATCTTGCTGACTTGTGGAGAAACAATAACTTTGACCATGTGCCCTCTCCTTTATACAAATACTCAAAGGCTTCCAAGGTTGTAATATCTCACATACCGATTGTAACCTTGGCTTTTTGCTTCGGCGACTTGTCTCTATTAGGGCAATACACTATGGGAGATCGAGATTGTGCTACTCTGGTTGTGCTTTAGCGCTGACGGGTCTGGTTACAGCACATACAATGTTGAGGCATGCTTGACGCTGGCCTCTTCCCGCTCTTCGATAAAGAAGTAATGGTGACAATTCCCGCCTATGCCAGAGCTTGTGTGTTTTTAGGGCTTAGTTGCACATTATCTTAATATGAGCAGTCATAGAGGACGGGCATGCAGGACAGACTCCGACTCCGGCAGGGAGCGAGCCACTCGCCAGACAATTTACACGAGACGTACGAGAAGCGCGGTTGGCGAACATAAAGCCTTGTCTCATTTGTTCACTTATCTAACTATTTACACAAAAGACCCTCCATTGGCCCCGATGACCTGCCCAGAAACCCACGAGCTGCTCGGCCCAGCGAGGAATACCGCCAAACCCGCAATCGCCTCCGGTTTACCCAGACGACCTAGGGGACTAAAATTTGCAATGCTATTAATCAGTTCCTGCGATTTGCCTTTGAAGAACAGTTCAGTCGCAGTAGGGCCCGGTGCAATGGCGTTGACCGTGATTCCACTCTTGGCACCGAGATCTTTAGCCAAGATTCGTGTCATCTGCTCAATGGAGCCCTTGGTGGAAGCATAAAGTAGATAACGAGGCGCGACCTGAGACTGGTGAAGGACACCACTGGAAAGTAGAATCACTCGTCCGTCTCGTGGCATATGTGGAACAGCTTTCTGGGGGGTATTAGCAAACGCGAGGAGGTTAAGTTTGTTATCGGTCAAGGACTCACCTGAACGAGAAAGTAAGGTCCTTTTACATTCATGTTAAACGATTGATCGAAATCTTTTTCCGTTGTGCTCTCAAGATCGTTCATGGGAGCAGCGGCAGCATTGGGGATGAGAACGTCAATCTTGCCGAACTTATCGACTGCTTGCTTGACGAGCTTCTCGATCTCAGTGACACTTGAGGCATCGGCTTGGACGGCAAGGGCCTTTTCAGAACCAATCTTCTCGACGAGGTCGTTCGCAGCAGTGCTATCGCTGGAATAGTTGATGACAACCTTAGCGCCCTGGGCAGCTGCCAGCTCAGCGATGGCTTTGCCAATGCCTTTGGAGCCACCCGTGATGAGAATAACTTTGTCGTTTAGAGACATGATGAATGAAAAAAAGGATAGTTCTGGAGCTCAAAAGAAGCAAAGGGCGTTCAGTAAAGGAGAATGCTGTTTAGAGTTGCGAGCTCCAAGTCTATGACGGCTATTTATACAAAATCAGTTGCCTCAACTTGGACCTAGCTAGCTCAGGCTGTTTATTAATGCAAAGCAAATTTTGACTCAGATAATTAAAAAAATCCTACTATGCTTTGTCAGACTTTACGAACACTAAGATATCAATCTCGATCTTGAGCACGAGGTTGATCGCGAAGCGGAGACAAGAGAGGAAACGTCCGGGAGGTCAGGATTCGCGACGCGAAGAAAGGGGATAAGGCTCGGCGCCTGCGGTAAATCCGAAAGAGGAAAGATATCTAGAGAAACCTTTTGAGAAGTTGTTCCATCGCTTGGCAAGTCACTTATCAAAGACTGGGCGTGGAGACCAACTCATGCAGGCGACAACATGTTGTCCCACTAGTGTAATATCCCGAAATGGTATAGCCTGAGTATGCCTGTCTGTTGTTCACTCGCTACCCCAGTCAAGTCGTCATTGACGAGTGAAGACGATCGTTTAGGTATAGAGTGTCTTAGTCACTAGTCATGTGGGCAAAGGCCATGCCATGAGGTCTGTTGGTGGCATCTCATATCAGGCACCTAGGTAGGTGTAGGTGTTGAGGCTGGGTATCACAGGACTTGGAGCTTGAGCATGTACGCATGGACCAACGGGTATTCAACATTCAAGCCTTGCCTTCACTTGTGTAACATCAACTACCTACATAAAAGCCGTGTTCCTTCCGACTGGTCTGCTCAAGAACCCCTGGACTTGCCCCCATATCGACTCCCCTGCAACATCACAAGCCACACTGGACCAAAGAAATGGAGCCAAAGAGTGATCCCTGACTTCGTGCCAGGGTCTGGGAGCATTGACACCACCAGAAAGAGGCCCCCTGCATCGAACACGCTCAACGTGGCACAAGAATCCCGTACACCAAGTACCCAGTTCATCATCACCCACTTGCTCAGCGCACATCGCAACAAGCATGCCAAGCCACAAGACAAGATCGTGCAGGCCTAGACCCATGAGGAGGTGGGCCTCACGTTGCAGCTGGTGTTTTAGGCGTTGGCCAGTGACTTGAAATGCATGCTCGTAAGTGATGGGAAATGTGACTCCGATGGCAAAGATCAGTAACCCTGTCTGAACAAGATCGCCAAGGTTGAGCGGAGACCCTGCCCCTGCATCTTCAACCCATTCAATAGCCATTGTGGAACCAAACTTGTCATACTCTGGAAGTGTGCTAAGAAGTTGATGCTGGATGAGATCTCGGTGGGAGCCCATGAGTGATAGGTCAGGATTGGACAACTGCCGGCTCTGGTACTTTTCCAGAATGCTAGCCCAGACATGCATATCGAGCATGACTTCTAGCATCTCCTTAGGCAATCCGAGCTGGGCCAAGCGATCAATCTCTGCCGTAGAGCGCTCGTTAGAGGCGACAACCTCAAAGTCGCAAGCGTGGCCGAAATACAGGTCTCTGTTATGCTCTCCTTTTATTGAATCAAATACATTGGAAACGGGAAAATGGGGTCTCTTCAGCTGCTGCGATGATCGAATAAGATCCATGGTGTTTAGGTCAGCTCTGAAGCCTGGCGTCGGGAGCTTGTCGAGGCCGCCTTTCATGTCAACCAGCTGATACAGAGCATCTGCATGCATCGGTGTGAGAGGATGCCTGCTAAAGGCATGGATCCAAGCAAGCTTGGAAAGAGGTGGGTCAAAGGCCATCGAAGCTCGTCGGTTCTGCTGGCTGATGCCGAATTCGGGCCCAACCAGGCTAAGAATAGCGTACAGGGTTGTTTCTCCAATCTCCGAAATGGGTTTCTCGACCTCTCGGGAGATATGACCTAGAGCTTGCTGGTAATGTTTGATACTGCCAATGTCTGTGACTCTGGAGCATCTGTTGAAGTTCAGGTTGACGGCTGCTTGCCAGAGGAGAGCGTGGTACAAGGTCGGGCCCTGAGAGACGAGGTTGCTATAACTGAAGGCAAAAGGGGGGATGTGGAAGGTTGCTGCACCCATGCCAAAACCAGGCCAGAAGCAGGTTCGGCAATAGTGCAGTAGCATCTTGGTGTGGTCATCAACCATCTTGTCGGGCATTTGGTAGTATCGCACCAACTTTCGCTGGTTGACGATATCCTCGGGCTCCTTGAGAATCGGTCGATCTAGTTTTTTATTCGGATCCTCAGCAGCCTTGGCCTTGCCCGTCTTGAACTTGTTCTGACGGTGCATGTTCCTGGCCAAGTGCGACCTAGCGCTAGAGCGGAGAAGCTCAACATCGCGACGGCTGTTGTTGGAGCGGATGGTCACGACAGGGAGAAAATGGATGGAAGAGGTAGAGTCCTCGCTAGAACTGGTGGTGTTGTCCTCACTAGACGTGCCCATGGCGCGTAGGTGTAGCGGTTGCTGGGTAGTCCATATAATACCCTTGTGTTCGAGTCGGTGAGCGGCGCGAGTCGAGTACTCGAGTGGGGTGGCATCAGATAAGGCAAAGATTGCAAAGAGGGGTCGTTTCTCTCTGACATTTCCCCCCCAGAATGTAACTTTCCGCTGGCACATGCTGACTAACTTCTTCTAGGTAAATGCTTGGCAACCATTGTCTCGGCCCTTTCGCCCTTTCCATGATCCGAGACATGCATTTTGAGACAGGGCTTGGCTTTATTCCAGCGTGAGGGGATGTTTGCTCAGGAATTCTTCAAAGGTTGTAGGGTTCCCTCTTGCATTCTCGACAGACCAGGCGACTTCGGCCTCAGTGTGAGGTCCATAGTAGCCAAACTCTTGCTGATAGAGCATCATCTGAAGCAACTCATCCTGCGCCGATGGAGGCAAGAAAGACTTGTAGACGTCTTGCGATACCTCGACGTACTTGACGTTTTTACCTGTTGCGGCGCTGATGATTGCAGCCTGTTCCTCCATCGAGTATAGCCTCGTCGCACCCGAGAATGTTTTACCTTGGAATTTGTCGGTTTGGGCAAGGATCGCTGCTACAAACTTTCCAGTATCTCCGGCTATGTCCACCAAAGGAAGCTTTGTAGACGGTCTGAGCGGGCGAGCGATGACGTACGACCCGTCTTTGTCTGGGCTGGGTTGGGGTTGCATAATGGTGGCATAGTTCTGCATGAAGGACCCGGGAGAGTAAAATGCGCTTTCGAGTGATGTTTTGCTTCGGATATACTCTTCCACGATGAACTTGTCATCAAAGCCAGTGACTTTGGTGTACTTGCCACTGGAGATGACATTCGGCGAAGGAAGTGTGCTCCAGATGTAATATTCCACGCCTTGAGCGATGGCTGCATCGACAAGATCCTTGCCGTATTGGATTTCTTTGTGTGCTTCGCCATCGTAGTTGGAAGTCGTCATCGCGAAGACGGTGTGAGCTCCCCTAAAGACGCCATCAAGAGACGTCTTGTCGGAAGGATCGCCGGAAACAACTTCAATCCCTTGAGATGTAAGGTCTCTTGCTCGGGAAGATGACGGATCGCGGGTGACGGCTCGTATGGCGTATGTCTTGGTTAGGTCCGGGTCTTGAAGGACATGCCGAACGACAGAGGAGCCTTGGTTGCCCGTAGCCCCGAAAACCACAAGAATTTTGCTCATATTTACTTCCGTCAGTATATGAGAGATTATAAAACGAAGGAACGGATAGACTTGGGGTAGAAGGTCGACCAGCTCATGGTCTATTATACTCGCGATTTGGATCCTAATACCCGGCGCCGAGACCAGGTTGCAGGGATCCGCGCAGTGGTGTATTGACTGCTTTAGGCATAGCGGCCAAGGTTCTCAGAGTTTGTTCATTCCTAGACACGACGTCTCATCAGAAGATTGATGAATAAATAATGGGTCATGTCACATGTGTTGGTCGAGGGTGGGGTGTGGATAGTGTTCACTTGCAAAAAGAGTTGAATATAGCTACTTGAAATCCTCCACAAACTTGACAACCTCATCTGTTAAGGATAGTGGACAAAAACCCCGTGATGAAGGAGAAAACTCTCAACAATCGAAGTGTAAACATCTCAAGCTCTCCCAACTAACTATCAACCTCACTCAAACTCACGATAGCCTCTCAGCACACGCCAGAGGGCAGGGCGAAGCTCTCGGTGCGGCTGGTGCTGCTGTACCTAGCACCAGTTCCAAGTCCTCGCTTAGCAAAGCCAGTCCAGAGCTCGCACTGGTTGTCACCACCAGTGAGGGCCACATCAGCGTCGAGAATGGCATCTCGAGCCTGGACCATGTTGGGGTTGCAGGGTTGACTAGATAAGCCTGTTAGAAATTTGTTTGCTGTGCAGTTGGGGTAGGACTTACAGGGCCATGCCATCGATGACGAGCTTCATAGCCAGATACTTTCCATCAGTAGGGACACCGTTGGAGTCAAAGGTGGGAGTATCAGCGTCATTCTTGCCGTGCTTGTCAATGAGGTTCCAGAGAACCTCGTACAGAGCAGTCGCCCAATAGGTTCCAACGGCATGAACTCCAGAAAGCGAGTTGACACTGCGGTAGGTGTATGGGTTGGTGGTCAAGCTAGTGCTGTAAGGATACGCTCGGATACCGTTGGCATTGTTGTACACCCAGTCACCCATGACATGGTTTGTAGATCGGGTGTCTCGGGCACCCAAGTGAACTGCGGTAGCCATGAAGTCGCTCCATCCCTCGCCCATACCGCCTGATTCAGTACCAGAGAGGCAGCCAGCGTTGGCAGGTCCACCGGTGAGACGGTTGGAAACTATAGCAGATAAGTATGCGTATTAGTTAAAATCAGGGGATGGTTACTCACGGCCATGGGTGTACTCGTGGATGACGACTCCGGCGTCAAAGCTCGAGTCTCGTCGGGGGGTGCTATAAGTCCAGAGATACATCCTCATTCTGCCAGGAGAGCCATCTGCAGGGGTGGCAAAGTTGGCATTGTTAGTACCACTGCCATCCTGAGAGTTCAGGATGACGAAATCGTTGCCAGCACCGCCCTGACCGTTGTTGTTGACCTCAAAGTTTCCGGCAGCCTCGTTGAAACCAAGAAGATGTAGAAGATCGTGGTACTTGTTGGCAGTGTAAAACAGCTGCGTGATGGAAGCATCACGGTAAGAGACTGGGTCAGTCTGAGTAGTGGAAAAGGTATACTCAAACTCAAGGCTGCTGCTGCTGGGACGGTAGTTGTTGAGGTACGCAGTGCCACCAGATGGGTTCACTTGGGCAATAGCATTGTTGCCTCGAGTGGTGGTGTAGTTTGCCGAACCGTCAGAGATCCAAGTGAACTCGGATGTCGCAATGTTCCAAGGGTCCTCGACAACGGTTCTAGAGCCCTTTGAGGGGTCATTAACACCCCAGGGGCTGTAGGTGAAGAGACACGGGTCAGTATTGAGTCAAACAGTGGAATCTTCAATGAGAACTTACTAGACCTCATAGGTGGCAAGATCGGCGACATAGTCGACAACACCGACGACCTTCTCAGTCTTGTCGGCGTCGACATATGTCAGGAGCCAGTTGTCCAAGACATCAGTCTCGACGCGCCAGGTGAGCTTCAGGTTCTGCTCGCCATCAATGAGATAGACCAGCTTAGCCTCTGGCTTCCCAACGGTGCCAGAAGTACCAGCGAATGTGTAATGCTCGTCACCCTTGGACTCGGCCTTGGCGTCAGAAGCATCAACGGGGAGGTCAAGAACCTCGACAGTGCTCTTAAGGGCAGTAACAGGGTCCGAGGCATCTCTCTTGACCAGGGGGCCTGGTAGCTTGCCCGTGTAGAAGCTGTTGCCGTAGGAGAACACCTTTCCATCGGCACCGATCTAGAATTTCAAGTTAGTGTAACTGATTGTTGAGGCCTTGTGGGATAACTTACGTTCACGTTGAAGTCGGCATTGTCAACGTCAATATCATTGACAGTCTGCTTGAACTGGACATGGGCCACTCCGTTGGTTCCAACGTAATGGTCGGAAACCAGCCGGAAGGTAGCCTTGCCAACCACAGACTTGACAAACTCCTCGGCAGTCTTGGTGTAGTCGGAGGACGGGGCAATTCTGGCGTTGGAGATGTCGGGAACTTCATCCTGAGGAACATACTTGGCCAGCTCAGGCAGACGGAAAGCGTCCAAGTCAACACCTCTTTTGCTCAGAGGTGAATCATTGGGCTGTCTCTTGGCAGGATGGGCGTTGACCTGAGATGCCAGGCCGGTGAGGCCCAGCAGAAGGAGAGAATCGACCGAGCGCATGGTGTGAAATAGGTACCCAAGGATGCTAGAGAGAGGCTCTTTGATGACTGGTCAAGTAGATGATGTCTGACTTGCTGTAGAGTTTAAATCCCCAAGTCGAACAGTAGCCGCTTATATATACATACCTAAACTCTGCTTAGAAATAGTCTCAACTATACAAATGCGCTTCCTCACGACACCGCTTCCTAACCAAGAACCCCCATGCCAATTGTGATATCACCTTCTTGTTTCTAACAACATAGCGAGGAACTTTTGGTCATAGTTAGAACCACAGTGGTAGCATCCATGGTGGAATCATCTGATCAGGCGGGAACTATCCCACGATGGTGTCAAGTAGCCATCTTATCTTTACGGCTAGGTCAATATTTTGGAAAATACATGGAACAGCACGTCATGATCCAGGAACATCGTGCACTATGACAAAATGGGAAGGTCTGGTCCGAAGGCAAGGATGGTACGAGCACGTCACATCGGGACGGGCCATCGTCGAGATTGACGAGAGTGGACCTATTCGCGGAGTAATAACCTAATCGGAATACTTTGAATATTCTACGGCACATGATGAAAATCAGGGGCACTAGTGGATTCTTTATTCACAACCTTAGTTATTGAGCTACCTCTTACGGATGTCAGGTCGTCCTCTATACGTCTTGATACGCTGTGACCATCTGCACGAGCTCATCAATCGGCCAGATAGAGAACTGCGATGATCTGAGCCATTTCCCGCTATCTTAGGGTTACAGTGGCACAGCTAGCTGATTCTCCTCACAATTAACTCCAGCGCTTAACCTCACGTGGACGTGTCTTGAAGGGGCAGCTCACAAGCCGGACTTACGGATGACCCAAAACCCGCGAAGCTCTTGCCTAATTCGACCTTGGTGATAAAGGGCTCAAAAGTGTGTTCCAGCCTTGTTAAACGCCGTTTAAAACCCCTGCGTCTCTTGGCTTTCACACTAGCCGAGGTTCTTTTGGTTCTCCGATAGTCCATTGCTACCCCGACCTACCCCTGGTCATTGTGAGACCTTCCAGGTTGGGATACTAGGGCCGTTAATGCGACGCTCGAACCTGCGTACTGCACTTTAAGGTGCATTTTCCGCGGGGATTTTTCTGCCCAGTCAGGCATTCCTTCGCCGACGATCAAAAGACTAGGAATGAACCCTGAGAATACGGATGGGACCCTTCGGCTTTTCGTCTTCTTGGTTGAAAAGACTCCGAATAATCCGAATGGTACAATAAACCTCCATATCGACGACATTCCGATTCTGGAAGGAACTTAAAAACCTATCGAAGCCACATTCTTATCCCCTCATGTATTCTTGATGCCAGGGTCGTGTCCTAGGTTTGACCATCCAATGGCTTGCTGGTTACCCCCTCTAGCGTTACATTCAGTGTCTAAGGGTCTCAACTATTCAACACTCCTGTCTATCGAGCTTCTGCATGTGAATATACTATTCTTAAAGAGCTTGGTTCTTGCGATTGGTAGCTGCCAAAGTAGGGAACCTTGCTTGCAGGCAGAGCACAGGACGCACAGTGACCTTCCAGTAGACCGATCATAAAGAGGGACGATTCTTATCGCGGTATGCACGCCTAAATTAGGTGAGACATGCACCAATGACATGTCAGAACTAGTTACCGTGCCCATACGAACTGTGTAGCAATGTCCAGCATGATAGCTAGCTTATCAGTGCCCGCTTCCCAGCACTGCAACTCTTGTGCATGCAGTGGATCTTCAGGGTTTCTTTTAGCCTTGACAAGAGCACCGAGTGTCATAACTGGGTTGCTGACATCATACAATGTCTTTTCTAATTGCCATTCCTCCCGGGTTTGTGCTTCCCAGAGCATCTTGCTTGAGAGAAGAGGCAAGAGTTCGAGGGGACCACATCCTCTGCAAGGAATATTGTTGTCAATGAAGATGACGGCACTTATGACTATCCAAAGAGATGACATACTGAATAGTCCATTCATCAGCATGGTGTCTTGGTGGAAATGGCGAGTTCTTACCGTCTCCGTGATTCAGCAAAGATCCAATCTTCCCATGTTAGGCTTGGTTCTGCTCGCTCAGTCTGGGAATAACTTCCAACAAAAGTGAGAAACCGAGAACTGAGAGTCTAGCCAACTGTTAGCTGAGCATCCCCAAAACTAGCGTGATCCAGGGTCACTGAGAATCTCACTTCAACTGTGTCAAGCAGTCTTGTGCCGCGCTGTTTGGTCTGTTCGTCCTGGTCAATGATGGCCATTATCATATAGATCATCAGCGACTGGACACCCATTTGTAGCTCACGAGCCGAGTAACTCATGTACTATAGACCTTTGAGTTAGTTTATCTACCTTGCAGCCACTGATTTTCTTACATTTTCTCGGAGGCGCTGTTCCTCGCCATAGATAGTTCGCCAGAGAAATGCTCTAGTCTCCGGCGTCCTTGCCGCGAAAAGCTGCGCGATGCTCATGCAATTTGCCAGTGCCTCTGGAAGGCAGGGCTCGTGCCATTGGGGGTGTATGAAAGGCGGAAACGTCTTTCGACGAAGCATCATTTGGGGAAATGCGTAAAGGGTCTGCAGGACTAGCTTTGCAGCATGGTGTGAGGCCTCACGTTGATAAGGCAAGCGGGTAAGGTCGGCTTTGGCGCTGAGCGATTTGACGGTAAGTTGTGTCTCTAAGTCGCCTTCTTGATATGGTAGATGTGGCTGGGTCACTCGCTGGGCTGCCAAGGCTGTGTCAGACATTGGTAGACTTGAGACCGGGTACCCTTCAAGATTCGGGTCAAATGTGAAGGCATTAAGGTCGAAAGATGACCCGAAGTCATAGGATGATGCCATGACCACATGTTGACTGTTTCCGCCCCCAGCCCAGGGAACCTGCTGTTGCACCAGCTCAAATTCTGTGCTGGCTTGGCGTCGACTTGGTTGCTCGTAAACGCATGACAGATCCTTTTTCCCGCACCGGGAACATGGCTGACCAAAGGTGCACTTGATTTTAGCCTTGCTACATGAGATACAGGACCTCGGACGGCCTTTGCGTCTAGTTTGAGCCCGCTGGCAGTACTTGATATGGCGGTTATACGAGTGCTCTGTGGAATATTAGTCGGGGACCTAGGAAAGGGATGCGGCCGGGAATCTGGAGGTTGGAGCAAACCTTGTCTGTAGACCTTCTCGCAAAGAGGGCAGTTCTTGAGGAATAGAAGTTCAGTCTGCAATTCCATGTTGTATCACTTTATTTTCTTGTCTATTTGAGTTAACATGAGTCGGCAATATCATACCTCTAGGACAGGAGAGCTTCTAGGCATAGTGCAGAGTGGCGAGCTCGCGACATTTCGCGTCAACCGGTGGTCACGTGCCGCATTGCACCGGAGTTAAGCTATCTCCACAACACCCAATGGCCGCTTCGAACCAAGCTTGCATTCCTATCTAACTATCGATTTACATATATGTTCTATCCCTGTCTCGTCTAGATCACTCCTAGCCAGTCACTCCACGATCTATCTTGTGACTCTTGTCTATACATGCGCAGTCTACCAAGGGAGTGGACCGTTTCGGTCACTGAATGTGCTGGTTGGTCCGTCTTCACCCAGAGTCGCCAACTCGACGATGCGCTCTGCTCCAACTTCAGGGCTATGTCCGTACTCATTGAAATCGGTCAAGTGTGTCTTAACATAACCGGGACAGACACAGTTAACCTTTCCTCCAGCGTCATCCAAGATTCGTGCATAGTTGATGGTGAGCATATCGACAGCCGCCTTGCTTGCGTCGTAGGCCTTGTAATCGATAGGATAGTAGGGAGTTGTCTTGTCTGTAGCTCTCTCCAGGCTTCCCATGACGCTGCTAACAAAGACGATGCGGGGAGGTCCGGCTTTGGCTTTCCGAAGAAGCGGGACCAAGCCCTCAGTCAAGGTGGCTGTGCCAATAACATTGGTGGTGAATGTCTTAGTGAAGAGGTCCCAAGTGGTCTGATCCTTATGGTGGTCGATCAAGATACCAGCATTGTTGACGAGAACGTCGAGATATCCGAATCGCGTCTGGATATCCTTGATAGCCGCCTCAATTGAAGTTGGTGAGCTCAGGTCGAGCTGCACGACCGAAGCCTGGTGACCAGCATCCCGGAGAGGGCCGCCACAGTCTCGCCAGATTGTGTGTTTCGAACGCCGAGAAGAACGTGATAGTTGTGCTTGCTGGCGAGGGCTTGAGCAACAGCGCGTCCGATGCCCTGGCTCGCACCGGTGACGAGGACAAGAGGAAGTGAGGCAGGAGAAGACATGTTAAAAATCGTCTGGAAGTACTTTAATAGATGTTTAAGAGTGTTGATTGATGTTCTGGATGATTGTTTGATATGTTTCTCTTCTCCGGGTCTGATTCCTACTTATACTTGTTAACAGTGCTGTCTAATAACCGAAGGACATTTTCGCCGGGACTACATGGTCAGCTATGAGAATCCCGGATGACAAATTGAAATGCATAGTAATTCTTTTGCTTTGGGAAAAATCCCCCTCATTGCAGGCCAAGTTGGCCGGGATAAGACCATCATCTCGTGGTTGGTGGTGGAGACAGCGGCCAATCTGGCCGGCGCTGGGTCCCGGCTTGCCCATGCGCCAGCAAATGCCCAGCAATTTCATACTTCTTGTCATCATTAATTGGCTTGCAGCTAAGGTCCACAATTGAATCGGAGAATGTGTTAAAGTCCGTGAGCTTTATTTCCCACAACATGTCTCCATTCCTGTTATTCATATCATCCTATGACCTACTGGACGGAGCTTGGTCATGCAAACTTTGGTATGGCGCAGCCTCGATATCCTTTGGAGTAGTAGCTTCATGGTGGGATATTCACGATCGAATCGGGGTAATGTGATATAGATAGCTTTGGAGAGAGCCAAGCTGATGTTTCATATGTACAGGAGTCATTCAATTTTGTACTAGAAGGTCATGTGCTCGTCCTGCGTGCCTATGGAAGACTGCGGGTCCAATTAGAAGCTAAGCTTCTGGCCAGCCTCACCTGGAACGGTTGAGGCCACCTTGCCCGAGCCAAGGAGGGTGAACTTGTAGGGAACAGAGGTCAAGGTTCCCTTGCTGGCCGTGTTCTGGCTCTCGCCGCCGAGAACAACATCCTCTGCAACAACGTAACCAATTTCCGCGCTGGACTCACTGAAAATAGCCTTCTTGCCAACGTTCGTGAAGACAGATGACTGGATGAGGGCCTGAGCACCCATGCGGCTGTTGAGGCCGGTATCCATAGTGTCATAGTACTGGCTGTGCATTGTGTTAGCTCCCGGACATATCAGAAGAGGAGCGAAGTACTGACTTGAAGATGTGGGCGGTGCCGAATCGAAGGAGGGGTCCACGGCTGCGAACATTGTAGAAGTGGTTGTTGGCGTAGGTCACGTGGAGCTTGCCAGTGTCCTCAGCGGCGTTCTTGTCGGAGTGTCCGACCAGAGATCCCTTAGACTAAGAGAATATTCTGTCAGTAAACTTGAAGAGTCTTCTCATGGCTGCCAAATCTTCGACTCACATGGTCATGAAGGTAGGTGTACGAGATGGTCACCCAGTCAGCAGCATGCGAGAGGTCAACAAGACCATCATAGAAGTCCTTGTCGCCAGATCGAGTAGCAGAAAGATCACAGTGGTCGACCCAAACATTGGTAGACTTCTGGATCGTGATGGCATCACCGTAGTCGGCCTCAACCTTGGAAATCTTCATGTTGCGAACGATGACGTTCTTCTGCCCATTGATGGTGAGGCCGACGCCCTCAAGAGCTGGAGAGTGTTAGCAGTCATGACATGTACTACAGGTGTGGAAGACATACAGCTGCCCGCCTTGCCGATGATGGACTTGTCTGATGTGACTTGGACCTTGGCGGCACCCGAGATACTGCCCTCGACAAAGATGATGGCAGCACCAGCAGCGCTAGCCGCGGCGGCAAGTTCGCTGAGGCTCTTGACTGTCACTTGCTTGCCACCAGCTCCTCCGGTTGTTCTATAGATCGTTGGTTATTGAAGAGTCCTTGGGTTAGGAGGACACGGTAAACATACCCGCCATTCTGTGTACAGTATCCAACAGAGCATGCATCAGTAGCCGCAGCCCTGGCGTACAAAGATGGGCCAGGAGACGCAACGGCCAGCGTGGCGAGGAAGAGAAGGTTTAGGAGTTGCATCGTGTAAGAATAGTAGACAAGAGGTGCCAAGACAATGCCTTAGTGAGTTCTTCGAAAATTCGAAGGCAATCGCTGCCCTAAATACAAAACCACATCCCTGAGGGCTCAAAACAAAGCCGACCTGTATCCTAGTATGAAACAACTTTATTTGATCATCCTTTTCTCCTTGAATAATAATGCCTCGAATCATTGGCATGTTGTTTCAGGACCATCCTTGACGCAACGAGGTTGAAGCAAGCTCTGCGACGCCATTGGAGGGAAAACTTGAGCCGGAACCAAACGTCACGCTGCAACCCACATTGGAAACCTCAGTGACATGGTTATACAGCAGGGAGCAGTATTTTCCACGAGCAGGATTCTTTGTGACCATATAGTCAAGGTTGTCGCGTCGATCCTAATGGGGTGTAAGAGTTGCATCAGGCGGACCAGTTTCCTCCGGGTTGCCTGGTTAAGAGTCGGTTAGAAGGGTGTGACAGCTGTCAAGTGGACCAAAAGGGGTCATGAGAAGGTTTCTTTCAATCTATTATACAATTCTATGTCAAAGCAGGTCTAATAGGGTCCAAAATATCCATCTATCCTCTCTCTTACACTCAGTCTCCATTCAAACAACCCCCGCATCCTTGATAAAATCCATCATTGGAACTTGAGCCATCCTCTTTGCCCCCTGGCTAAAAAAGAAGCTTTGCATAGAATGGCTTGCCAAGACATGTTTGTCGATGAGCTTGTGCACTGCGGTTTGCCAAGTAGCACTCGCAGTAGCCTGGCCTGAGCCTGAGCAAGCAGCAGTGACTGCTTCCAATCGTAAAGACTGGTAGTTGTTGAAGGCCTCGGCTAGTTGAGCTCTGTCTGGCGAGGCTGGGCGTCCATCGGTTCTTGTTTCCTGAGTAATCCGGTACAGTTCATTCGCCAGCACAAGAACATCCACGATGCCGTTGTTGCAGCCCGCCCCAGTGCTAGGAGTGAACTTGTGAGCGGCATCTCCGGCAAGGACAATACGTCCATCCCAGCTCCAATGTTTCACGACGCCTTCCTCCAAGTTGACCAATCCTGCCTGGGTTCGGCGCGAGAAGGCCTCTTTCAAGGTGAGCTTCCCTCCAGGCGCAAGCGGGAGGTGACCCCAGCGTTCGACCAACGCCAATTGATCCTCTTCAGTATATCGGAATCGGTTTCGTGTTGGACTCTCCAGTTTCTCATACAAGCCCATGACGGTCGTTTCAGGACCAGAAAACAGCTGAGTAGTGGCATCAGGACCATGTGTCTCAGAGGTGGTTCCAGCTTGCAGGCCGGTTTGCGATGTAGGCATTCGAAGCCAGAACCCTCGGTAGGTTGTCAAGAATGGCTTCTCGTCATTCATCTCGGTTTCGTTGGCTTTCAAGGCCAGTGTGCGCATTCGTTCTCGGATGAGGCTGTGAGCACCGTCTGCACCGATAACAACTGAGCCCCTGTATGAGCTGCCGTCGGTACAGGTTACTTCAACCCCTTCTTCACGCGAGATGACATCTTCAACTTTCTTGTCAGCGAAGATGTTGCTCTGCGTCTTCGATGGAAGGGATTCATAGAGGACTTTTGTGAGGTCATGGCGGCTCAGAACACGAGGCGATGTACCAAAGCTAAGCATGATTAGCGTTGGCCTGGTCTTGAACAATGCGGAACTTACTGCTTCTTGAAGTAATTGAACCATCTTACATCTCCGATGTCTTGGCCTTGGTGATCTTGGCGTTCGGTCTGACCAAGAGGAGTGCTGACCCTTTCAAGGGAGTCGAGTAGACCAAGTTGGCTGAGAGCCTGTAAACCCATCGGCATCATGACGAGGTTGGCTCCAGCATCAATTATTGCACTTGGTCTGCTTTCCAGGACGATGCAATCAATGTTGGCCTGGGTAAGGGCGTGGGCAGCAGTGAGTCCAACAGGACCACCGCCGACAACGATGACTTTGAAGTTGCTTGCGTGCATTTTCTTGGGTTGAGTGGATGATTGAAGTTGTTATGCTGGAATATAGTCGGAATAGTTGAGAACGGCTTGGCAGAGCAATATATAAACTTCAATTACAAGTATTGTTCACTCATTGTAAATGATTACATCATTGTCGCCATTCGCGTCCTATTCGCACTCGCACTCGCACATGTCGAAAGGGTTACCCAGTTTGGAAAGGCTCCAGCGTCACAATCCAGCCACACAGCGCCTCAGAGCCAGCGGTTTCCAGCCACAACCAAACGTACATTTCCGAACCCAATCGGAAAAGTCCTGCGTACCCCTTGGTCGGCCAGTTTAAAAGAATAATCGGCGTTTTTATTGCTCCGTCATTCGTTTACGAAACGATAGAGCTCTCCATGCGAAAGCGACACGCTAATAAGCCCTACGCCACCATTTCTCCTCGCTCTCGCTAAACCATCGAGTTATGAAACCCAGTCAACGGGAACAACCTTAGTGGCGCAAATCTTGTTGAGCGATAGTCGCGGAGTCGGCGAGTCGCCGACGATATATCTGCAACTCCTTGTTGTAAGATTTGCTGCAAGTTGTCTCATAGCCGCGTCACCTATGTTGTCACCACCTCTTTGCGCCGTTTCCATTTGTAATCAACATGTTTTCTCATCACGATGGTAAAACGAGGTAGTCTACATCACAGCTGCATTATCAACTATTCGTAACTTAGAGGTAGTTGCATGGTTATAAATGGAAAAGATGCATTTACTGAATCGCCCATTGCAGTCGCACCAGATATTTTTAATGTGATATGTTATCTATTATCGCTATGTTGGGTGTATTATATGTTCCCTTGTGGAGTGTGGACTACTACGTGAACGGGTAGCAAGTATCAAGGGTTGCCATGTTAAAGCATGGATGGAATAAATTACCAACGGCTACTCTCTAAGACGCAATAATCTAACTTTCCGGTCCATTGTGGCCATGGATGCCTTAACTGAAGCTTTTCATTGGTGAAATTCCGCAATGAATATGGGTGCAAGATCCCTACATCTTACGCTAACCAGTCTGGACTGATCTCGATCTGCAACATAAGCACATAATTCCAGCTATAACAGTGGGCCTGAGAGTCTCCGTTATCTTGGTTTTTATCCCTCAGTCTCATCACAGTTATCTTTCCTCGTTCGCATTCTCCTAGCCCGCCGTTAACTATGTCCGCCTAACAAGCACCCTAGATGACACCTCATTCCGGCTTGCGACAGTTGAACTGGTATCTGGTGTTGAAAACAACAAGAACGAACCTCAGATCCCGAGCGTCACCTTGACAACCTACCAGATCTCAGACGCCACGACTCCTAACTACAATGCCCTCTCATATACCTGGGGCCCACCACGGAGAAATGCCCCAGGGTTTGCACAGTCAGATGACTGGCCGATCCTGCTAAATGGAGAAGAATTTTGTGTCAAGACGAACCTATACGACGCCCTGCTGCACCTTTGCCAATATTGCCCAGGAAAGCCAGTATGGATTGACGCCTTGTGCATCAACCAGAGCAACATGGCCGAACGACAACCACAAGTTTCGATCATGGATAAAATCTACAATGGAGCGAGCACTGTGCTCATTTGGTTGGGCGAGCCATCTGCCAAGCTTCAACTTGGACTTGAGATTGTAGATCGGGTGGGCGAACTCGCCACTCGTGAGGCTCAACGCATCATCTCCAATCAGAGGTATGATCTTAGCCTGAGCTTGGGAGATATGAAGCGCAACTACGGCCTAGAGCCACTCACCTTGGACGAGGCGGATGGCCTTATCACTCTGTTTGAAAGCTACTGGTTCTCCAGAGTTTGGGTCATTCAAGAGGTGGCTCTTGCAAGGGAAGTCGGCGTCTTTTACGGCGACGGTTTTCTGCCATACGACAAAATCGGAGCCACGGCTACATTCTTCCACCTGACCGGCTTGTCTGTCGCCATCACTACAGCAGTCAGCCTCACCCGTGGCGATAATAGTGTTGATGCCCTGGATGAAGTGCATATCTACTAAGCGGAAAGAATTCAACTCCTCCGAGAATGGTGCAGAGGGGAGAGAAGCAATTGGCTTGAGGTCCTGCCACTGATAGAATTTTCGACTGGCATCGAAGATGACCAGTTGATGAACCGTCCAGGAAAAGGCGGGAGCGCTGGTCTTATCCTACTAAAACTCCTTCTATGGACCATCGGATTTCGTGCTACGGATCAGCGGGACGTCGTATACGGACTGTGGGGGATTCTTCAACACATGGCTAATGCCCAGGGCGTTGATATGCCGAAGCATCTGCAACCAAACTACGACATTAGCGCGGCAGAGCTTCTTGAAAGGGTGGCAAGAGAAATCTTGGAAACATCTGGCACCTTGATGCTCCTTACCTTGGTCAAGGGTCCGTCCCGACGCAAGACGGGGCTGCCATCTTGGTGTCCAGACTTTTCGCCGATTCTCGACAGTCATCCCCTCTGTGGTCCAAAGTTCAAATCTGTGGCAAAGGTCAATGCAGGTGGACATATGTCAGGGAGGCTAGATCGACTTTCGCTGGGGGGAGAGGATTCAACGCTTCACCTGAAAGGATTCTCGCTCGGTACAGTCGAACTGATCGGCGGGTCTTCTACGGAAATTAAGGATGCAAAGGTAGAGGGATGGATAAAGATCTTGTCCCGCATGGATCAAGTCTACCCTCAAACAGGCCAGTCCTCCCTTGAAGCCTTCTGGCGAACACTCATTCACGACGATGACTTTTCTAGTCGCCCGGCTCAACTTCCCCAACCCGAAAACTTTCGGGACGTGGTGTTGATGCTCATGTTCAAAAGGCTGAATAGGGTGTTTGAAGCTAGCGGGATTGAAGCGATAACGGAGCTTATCCAATCTTGGAGGGACCTTGATCTCGACGGTCTGGCCGAGAGATACCCTGATCATATCTACGGTACCAGTTTCTTGAAGTCTTGTTGTAGGTGGATTGGCCTTCTCCCGGAAACAGAAACCGAGCACTTGCTTCCCCCTGAGGAGAGTGCAGCATGGACGCAAAGCCGACGCGCCAGTGCCGCCGTGTTTGAGTTGCTACTCGGAGCCACCTTGTTCTTTCGCCGCATTGACCTCACATCTGGGGGACATCTAGCACACGCTTCAGAGTCTATGTCCGCTGGAGATGAAGTATGGATAGTGTCTGGGTGCCCTTCCCCCCTGGTATTGCAGAGGGTGGGGTCAGAGAGGGGTCGGTATTGCCTCATCAGTGAAAGTTATGTCCATGGAGTAATGAATGGGGAGGTGGCCACTAATGACGTTGAATGGCAAGATATTACTCTAGTCTATGTCGGGCAAGAATACATCAAATGGAAGCCGTGCCAAAGAAAGAAAAAAGCGGCTAGAGTGAGGTTCTCAGGGCAAGATGGAGCTGGAATAAAATATGAACAACCAGACAGCAGAAGGGAAGTGGCCACCTGCACTGGGGCCAACAGTAAGCTGCAGAACCATCTTCTTTCCTATTCTTCCATTTTTACGGATCCGCAACCCAACAATCTAGACCTTGATATCTACCAGCTGTTATGGGTGAAGTATCAAGAGCCGACATGGAGTGAGCTGAGCACCGTTGAGATTGAATGACGTCACCTCAGCAAGGTACAGGATATTTTTAGGTGCTACTGGAATAAGGTTAATCCTGCCGTCAGTTGCGCGACGCGTCAGAACGCGCGCAGCCCTGAGCCAATAATTGGTAGGGCACTAATCAACTTGCGGTTAGCGCCACTCTGGAGCTTGGTTGCTGGTCATAAGCTGCTAACAGATCGTCGGCTAATCTTCCGCATTGGCTGCTAGCGCTCTATAAAGATGTCGTGATTTGGACATGTACAACCTGAGAGCTAAAAACCGTTGTGCCTTTTTGTGAATGTCAAACCAAAAACACAACACAGAAGTCAAATGTATTTAAAGAGTGATTCTGAAAAAGTTTCTAAGAAACCTTTCTCTTTTCTTATTATAAAGCAGTAGAAAAAAGAAGGTTCAGCCACTCATCAGCGTGTTTCTGGAAGTAAGAACGCATTTCCAAAGCCAAGCTGCATCTTGAGTCCACCTACCCTGCAGAGCCGATCATAACGAACGCGATGTCTGTCACGGCCATCTCAGCACGTGATGTCTCCCTTCCCATTACTGAACAGTATTTTAAGTTTAGACTCTAGTTGGTATCGAGATCGTTTACTATGCTCTGCAAAGACTGTCACTTTCCTACACGAAGGCTCCCACCGCGCTTTCGACAGGGATCTTTAGTGGCTCAATATTCGATGAAGCATTAGCAAGATAGTGCACTAGCAATAGGAGAGTGTGACTCTGCGGAAACCAGTTGGTGTTTCTGCATGCTTGGAGTCGATAACATGGCCACGTTCTGGGGCTCTTCATAACACGAGAGCCTTACCAAATCTCACTTTAGATCCTTCGCGGAAGAGTCGAGAAGTAACAGAACCTGGTGGCACGCGCTCCTGGAGGAGTTGTGGCGTGGAGTGTCCGCGCCACATATGGCTCAGCTTGCCTCCTTCGAGGCGAAGCCCGGATAACACAGCCACAAAGACTAACAACCTGTGTTTCACAAATGCAAAGGGTGTTTTTGGAGAAAAAAGGCCGTGAAAATGCCTCGAGCTTTTGTGTGAATTGGTGGGAAAATGGCACTTAATTAACACCGAGATGTTAAGAGAGTCTCCACAACCCGCGTGTGCTCCGACTGACGTGTTCCCACTACCAGGTCCTCAGTAGATCATAGAGTCCTCTAGTTGTGAGAAAAAACTGAAAGCCTTCGGGACGTTAGCAATTATCGTCGACTCGATCAAGGAAATACCCACCGAAGAGTCGAGATCCAGCCAATCTGTTGGTTGCCACTGACTCAGTGCGTTCAACATGGACTGAAAGCTGGTTGTTGATTCGCCCTGATCACCAAACATTGAACCAAGATCATTATCAAGCATTGAACTTGACCCGTGCTCGTCATCACCACTCGTCATCAGCGCTTCTTGCTGGGATTGCACCGCTCGCATGGAGCTTTGGGAAGGACTGTGCCTCGCTTCTTGTCGTAGTTCTTCGATGATGATGCTGTACCTCCGACTTGCGGAATCAGATGACATGGCTTTTGCGAGATGACTCTGACATCGCTCGGCCAAGGCAAACAGCGAGATATTGTCATTGCTCACCGAGATGCCTGATTTCTGTTGGATCTCCCAGACGTAGACAACAGCCAGCGCGCAAAACGTCACGTAAGGCATCCACCATAGGAAATGAATGACAGTCGTTGCCTCGGAGAACATTCGGTCAACAATCTCAAGGGCTAGTTTCGCGGCGCCGATGCACTCTGTCACGCAAGCCTCCAATGCCGGACTGGCATTCTCAGAATGATCCAAGAGGAATGGGCGAGTAGTGTGCATGATCGCATGACAATACGCCAGCTTCAGAGCTGTGACTTGCCTGGAAAATGCTGGTATGAGGCTCGAAGGTCGGACGGTTCCGAGGTGAGGTGGTAGGGCTTGTCGCCATTCGTGTAGTTTCTCGGTGAAACTCTGTGCTGAAGCGAGGCGTTCTTCGGTGCGCATCTTTTTGATAGAGTAGACTTCTCGAGATACGTTTTCGATGATTGCTGCAATTCTGTAGTATAGTTAGCACCTCTGTCAAGTAGTCGATGCACAAGGAATCCGGACCTTGCATGGAAGATTAGGGAATCAATATGACAATCCATCGCTGGTTCTGACTGAGATGGTCCTTGGGGCGTCATGTCCTCGTCGTTGACCCGGTCAGGGTATTCTTGATCAATGTCATTATCGTGATAAAACCTCGGCCTGCCGAATACTACCGCAAGGTATTTGTCGATAGTGTAGACAACCCAGAAAGTCCTCTTTCGACATTCGGATATGATGTAATCCACCTGTGGGCGACCTCCATTGCGATACCGATGAGTCTTGCGATGCAGACCTAGCGCAGACACGATGGGTACCGTGTTACCGAAAACATACCAGGCCTGGTTCATGCGCGAGGTTTGGAGGAGGTACAGCACTTGCAAGATTCTCGCCTGGGCTGATTCCAACCGAGGTAGTCCAGTTTCCCTGGCAGTGAGGTCTGACGCCGAGAGAAAGTACCGTTCGCTCTGCTGCAGTGGAAAGGAGGTTCCGTCGTCGGCAGAGAACGTCTCGGATATCTTGTGCTGACGAAGGCTTGCAATGGCCAAGATGTTCACAACGATTGCTGCCTTTGCATGGCCAAGGCCAACTTCTAGAGGCTGGCCGTTGTGTACATTGCTTAGGACATGCCCAAGCCAAGAGTGGCAGTATTGTTGGTTCAAGACACGATATGTTACAACACAGTTGTCGAAGTAGAACTTGAAGAGTTCATAGGCTGCAGCTTGGTCGACAAACATAAGGCCACCTTCGTTACTTGTGCTGAATGGCTTGTCTCCGGCTGATATGAGCGGCTGAAGGTTCTCAGATCCTGTCAAAACACCAGGTTCTGCCTGCTGAGTTTGGAGGGCAAGCCTTTTCCACGCTCGGTGGATGAAGGTGAGGTTTGAAGTAGGGTCGAAGAATTGGCCTTCAATCTCGGCCGTCTCTAGCCCTGGAGGACCTTGAGAAGTGGCGCGCGAGGCCAAGGTTTCGTCTGCGAAGAATGCGTTCTGTTGATGACTGACCGGTTAGTCTATAGTCTCTAGCGCGCGTCTCTTAGGCTTACCTGCTCTCCGGACTCATGTACATGTCAGGTCGTGGCAACACAGGAGGAGTCGGTGGCCTCCCTCTCCGATACTGAGTGTCATAATGACAGTCGATGCTCTTCTTGGAACATCCATCGCAAGGTAATGTGCCGGTGCATTTGAGCTTTTTGATTTTGCAGTGATCGCACGCTCGTCTGGTCTTGGGGCCCTTCCGGCGATTTTCGGATTCACGACGCGTTTCTGGTGATTTTGGGAGAGATCGCTTTGTCCCGGCGATAGATGAAGTTTCGGATAGAGGAGTGGAAGTTTGGACAGAGCTGGGGGTCGTCATCGTGGCTCGTTCAGCGTTTCCGGATTAGGGAGGCCGGAGAACTGGGTGAGCATCTCGGAGACTGGAGAGTGGAGCAGTCATGGGTGTCCGGAAACGTGGGCGAGACCCGTACTTTATACAGATGGCTCTCCACTAGTTTGTGAAAACGCGGGGGCGACATCGGCACTAGTTTCCGGTGAGGGGATGGTCGACACCATCAATGGCTTCTTGCATACGATCCGACTCAGTGTAGGGTAGAGTGAGCTGACTCGAAGTTGCTTTTTAATGGTTTAATGTGAGTTTGCTTGTAAAAGTATGAAGCTAGAATGTGAAGATTGTAGAAACCACCTAATTGATGGGATCATGTCATGAGGCCGAGTCTGGTGTACGCCACGGGCGGTCACTGTCAGTCGTGATCAACTCTGGCCAAGTTGCCATCTTTACAAAATTGAGCTGCAAAATGAAGATCACGATAGTATTGCATGTCTTCCTCGTTCATTGTTGACAAAGCGACCCATAACCCTTTCATGGTGATGGCAAAGTGACCTCTCCTAACGAAGGACCTCTTGAGGCAGCACAATCCCCCTTTCAAAGGCGACAGGTGTTGGTGCGAGCCACACGACGCCATATTAGCAAATGATTGACCCTAATACTTGAAAAAGCAAAAGAATAAGCGCTACGCATTGTCGATCAGGATTGACCCAGTAATCTGGTCTTGTTGGGCGCTACAGTGCATGTAAATTATAGTCACGGAAATGAATTGTCTCATGGGCACTCTGGGCTCCTCTTCAGCTGATGCCGAATTAGATGGAACAAACGATTTACACTAGATTTAATAACAAATACGAAATGTCTATTGTTTACTCTATATCAATCTTATCTAGGCAACCTTGCTGAGAGATGCTGATGAGATGGCGGCGTGGATCTCCTCCTCAGCACCATCAGGGAGCGGCAGCAGGGGAGATCGCACGGTGGCATGTGACAGAATTCCCCGGGCAACGAGCGCATGCTTAAGGGCGACGGTGCCCTCCATATGCGAGCCGCGGTGGTAGACGGCCTTGGTGACGGGGAGGAGCTGATCGTGGATCTCGCGGGCCCTCTTGTAATCCTGAGCCTTGCCAGCCTTGATGAGCTCAATAAGAGGCTCAGGGGCAACGTTTCCATATCCGACGAGCATACCATCCACGTCGAAAGCAGTGTGGAGAAGGTACTCATCGTGGCATGTGAGCACGGGAACATTGGGGCGCTCGCGTCGGAAGACAGGGATCTCCGTATCCCAGCGGCGCATGTTTCGGACACCGTTCTTCATGGCAACAACGCCAGGAAGAGCAGCAATGTCGAGAAGAGTCTGGAGGTTGTAGGTGGCCTTGGTGTTATCGGGATATTGGAAGAGGATCAGGGGAAGCTTAGACACCTCGTAGACAACCTTGTAGCGGTCCTGAGGAGCACCAGGCTGGTAGCCAAATCGTAGCCAGCCGTGAGAAGGGTAGAGGAGACCAGCCTGAGCGCCAGCTTCCTTGGCGCGCTTGGCCTCGAGAGCCGCAACCTCAGTGCCCTCACCAGTGATACCGGCGATGATGGGAATCTTGTTGTTGACCGACTTGACAAAGGCCTTGATGACGTCGACCTGCTCCTGCTGGGTCAGGAAAGTACCTTCTCCGGCGTGTCCAAGCACCACGAGGCCCTTGACGCCGTCGATGCTTCCGAGCCAGGCGCCAAGTCGCTGGATGGCGTCGTAGTCGATCCGCCCGTCCTTGGTGAAGGGGGTGACAGGGGCAGGAATGAGACCCTTGAGATCGAGAGACATGATGGGCAAGTTGGAGATGTTTTGGTGGAGAGATGAGAGTGTTTTTAGGGTGTAAAAGCTGAAGTTGTTGTGATGATGTTGGTGATGTTGGATTGAGAGCTGGTTACCTTGAAGTCTGAATGCCTTCTTTTATAATGAATGAACTGAAGAGGAGCTCGCGACTCGGCCTCTGAACCCAAGGCCGATCATGTTCAAAGTCTCTCATCTTCTCCGAAGAAACCCGGAGTTCAAGGTGAAAGTGAAGCCATTACAGAGGGCAATCTTGCCACCATTCGCGCCAAGATGACATTTCCGGAGGGAGTCCGAAGGGGCGTCTCGGAAACCCTTTCGGATTCCCGGATTCACCTCTCATGTGCCTCGGGACGGCGCCAACAAGCGGGAACCAATCCCTCCACCATTTCAACGCGGTGAAAGTCTTGGATCACGCCCTAGACTAGCAGACCTTGCCAAAAGTTTGTTGTCCGAGCATCGGGGTCGACCCATCCCCCGCTTCCCCGGACTCCGCACTTGGAGTCAGAGATTCTGGGGAACTCGGACGAGTCCAGACTTTGCAAAGTTCTAGTGGTCTCATTTCGTCTCTGACGGTAGTTTGCCAGGTAAAGCAGGGATCTCTTGAGATCGCCTGTTATAAAGATCGATCCGGCTGCCCCCCGTCCTTGCTCTCTCACCCCAGGCTCTACCGCCCAACACTATTCTCACATTTTTTTCAAGTCTACGAAACTCAATCATGACTTCCCAGATCGACGTCGAGCGTGTCTCGCACGAAAAGTCTGGCATCATGCACAGCGAGCACCAAAGAGGTGGTCTCTCGGAGGGAGACTTTGACTTCCTTAGGACGTTCCCGGAAGATCGCAAGAAGGCCATCATCCGCAAAGTTGATGTAGGTTGACCGCTAACTGCTGTCTAGAAGTCTTTGGCTAACAGTCCGTAGTTGAGATTGGTCCCAATGCTGGTGTTGTTATATCTGATCGCGTACTTGGATAAGACCAACATCGGTGAGTATTTTGAGTCATGGCGTGATGGTGTGGCTAACAGGTGGCAGGAAATGCCAAGATCGAGGGGATGACTGAAGATTTGGAGTTGAAGGGCATCCAATACAACATTGTCGTGGCCATCTTCTTTATTCCTTTTGTCTTGTGTGGTAAGTCTGTCAACGGACAAGAAGCAGAAGAGCCTTTGGACTAATCTCTATGCAGAGGTCCCATCCAACATGCTCCTTCACAAGTTTAAGCGACCGTCTTGGTACATGGGAGGAATTGTCTTTGCTTGGGGTACCATCATGACCTTGACCGGCATCGTTCAGAACTACGGTGGTCTGCTGGCGATTCGATTCCTGCTTGGTATCTTTGAGTAAGTTGATGATCTATGACATAAGTCCACTTAACTAACCTCTGATAGAGCGGGTTTCCTCCCCGGCGCGATTCTCATCATCTCCAACTGGTATCTTCCCAACGAGACACAAGTCCGAATTGCGATTCTCTACACATCTGCTGCCACTGGTGGAGCCTTTTCTGGCCTTCTTGCATTCGCCATTGCTAAGATGGACGGCGTGGCAGGCCTCGAGGGCTGGCGATGGATCTTCATCATCGAAGGCCTGTTCACAGTTATCGTCGCCATCATGTGCGTCTTCCTCCTCTGCGACTCACCTGCCTTGTCTACACGATGGCTCGATGCCGATGAGATCCGATACCTCGAGCTCCGTCAGCTCAGCCGCCGTGCCACCATGCCAGGAGACTACAAGGATAACCACAGCCACTTCAACTGGGCAATCTTCAAAGATATCCTCTTTGACTATAAGATTTGGCTCCTCTTCTTCGCCAACTGGTCTAACGCTGTACCCAACTACGCCATGAAGTTCACCATGCCCAGCATTCTGAAGGGGATGGGCTACACTTCCTCCCACGCTCAGCTGATGACGATTCCTCCATATGCGGTGGGAGCCATCTCGGCCTACGTGTTTGCAATCTTTGCCGACAAGTATTCCTGGCGATATCCCTTCATCATTGGCCCTCAGTGCTGTCTCGTCACAGCCTTTATCATTCTCTTTGCTAAGTCTGGAGATGTCGAGAACAGCATTGCTGCTTGTTACTTTGCTGTTTGCCTGGCCTGCTTTGGGTGAGTCTCTTTGTTTCCCGATGAAGTATGAGTTCTAACGTATGACAGCATGTATCCTATCCTCCCTGGTGTCAATGCCTGGAATGTTGCCAACACTCCCGATCCAGCCAAGCGATCCGTCAACATTGGTCTTCTCGTTTGTGTTGGCAACATTGGTGGCTTGATTGGATCATACATCTACCTTGATCGAGAGGCACCACGATACCCAACTGGTTATGGCACATCTCTTGCTTTTGGACTTGCTGGTATCATCGCGGCAACATTGCTGGAGTTCTTACTCAAGCGAGATAATGCCAGGAAGGCCCAGATGTCTGAGGACGAGATCCGAGAGCGGTACACTGATGAAGAGTTGATGCGGATGGGAGAGAAGAGTCCTCTTTTCAAATGGGCTCTGTAAAGGGTGATATACCTGGGTACTGATGGGGCTACTGACTAGACACCAATATTTGGTCTATATATACCCCAAGGAATGAGTATGAATTGATCATGGGAACGGGAATGACGGAGAACTGAGAGAACTGGAGGTCTTCTTGGACTAGGTAGATAGTTGGTAGGAACTAACAACACCTGTTCTGCGTCTGATGTCCAAATGTCTTGAAAAGCTGGCGCCGTGAATAATAGGTTTCTGGGCGGCGGACTCGAAGACCGTCAACAGGTTTCCCTCCTTGATTGCATCGGCGGGAAGCTGAAGTTCGCCTGTGGCGAAATTCCTCCATCTCAGGCTTCGGATGGTCTGAGGCTCGAGTCGGATGCTGATCTGGTGGCTTAGAGCCATCGAAGGAGGCTCCATCCTCAGCCCAAAGTAGGTGACGGACGTTTTCGGCTCTTTGGGGACCATGATCTTGAGCTCAAGAGGGGGCGAGCTATCGAAGAAGTCGAGGAGTGTCATTGTTAGTGACACTGGGATTGGAACGCCGATACTCTTTTCACCAACTTGACAGAGTATAGGCCTTCCTTTGAAGGTTCTCGGCCTGGAAGTGCCAAGTAGGGCACCGCCAAGCCAGCGTTGTGCGAGCTGGTCAGGGACGTGAAGAGCATATCCCACAGCTAAAAAGTATGGGCCGTCGGTCACACCCGGCCGCATCTTACTAGACTAGTACGTGCATTAGATGAGGATGAGTAGCAGGACAAGTATTGGACTGTTCGTAGTAATAATTTATGACAATTTGGTATGATACTAGGACTAATTGATATAGAATTCTACATAGCGCTTGGCGTGCCGGCCAAAACCATGCTTGCAGGCCGAGTATGAGACACAGCGAGTTGATATTCCTCGATGAAGATGGCGCCATCTCCATGCTTGAAACTTTGGCCCCTTCTTCGATAGGAGACGTCTTGTTCTTGAGTATCGCCGGCCTGGTCCTCTTGACAGCGCCAAGAACATGACGCGTCTCAAGAAGGTCAAGTCCGTTGACTGCTGGTCCGAGGGAGAGAAGAGCTCCGCTCCATTTAGGAGATGATCTGCCTTGCCCTCCCAAAGCAGGAGGTCACAGCCGTTCCCTGACTCGCGGCAAATGACTGAGTGTTCAACTTGGTGTCCATTGCCAACACCACCATCGCTGAGGTCGATACCACTGTCTTTGGTCCGAGTTTGCCTGGATCTGAGGCCAAGCGCCTTCACCAAGCCTCCGCACCCGTGGCAGGGCCTGCCAAGACTTCCAACTTTGGAGCGAGTCTCACCAAGGAGCAGCTTTTGAAGCTTCAAGAGGCCAACGACAAGCGTGCATTGCAGCGAGACGTTTCTCAAGGGCAATCTCTGGCTTCTCTTGCGACGGATGCTTCAAACCCATTCGACGCATCAGCTTCCTTAGCCGACACCGTGAGGAGCTGCAGAGGGCAATCCTCGACCGGGTTCATGGCAATGACAGGGCAGATTCCATGGATATTCTTAGAACGGTTCCCCTTGGCACCCTGCCGATTGTTGGTTTTGCTGGTTCTGGTAAGACTGACTTGATTGCTACGACGATCCTGCTTGCGATAGGTGCAGCGCCTGTCATCGTCCACACATCAACCCACGCTGCTGCCAGCAACATTACCGCGCGTGCGAACAAGCTTTCTTCCCTCGCATACAGGAAAGTCAAGGAGCCAATGCCGGTTATCGTCCGAGGTTTCTCGTGGAAGGTCGATGAGCTACGTGGCAAGGCCTCTGCCCTGGGAGAAGGACCGTTTGATGCAGCTCATGACAGCTGGGAGCATCCACTGTCTATGGTAGACTGGATGCAGAGAGTCTTGCGACCTGAAAACCTCGAGCAGGGCATCCTCAAGCCAGCGTTATACAAGCTGGCCAAAGACGTGGAGAAAGATACCAAGATCATGACTCTCAAGGATCCCCTCCAGAAACGACAGTGTTGGAACATTGAGCATAGCCAGACCTTCCGAGACCTTGCCACCCGGATACTGCATGTTGCTGATGTTGCGTGTTGCACCACACACGCATCTACCAAGGATATTCTCGCAGACTGGGCACGGGACAAAGCAACGTCCACATTCCTTGATGAAGCCGGCGCCATCTAGATACCCGAAGCCTTGGTCCCTTGGTTCGACGGGAGACCTCTTGTTCTTGCTGGCGATGTTCGACAACTGCCGCCTTGCGTGATGACAGTTGGGCAGAAGAGCTGGACAGGCAGCCCTCTCAACTTCTTCGATAAGCATCAAGGACTCGGTCCTTTACAAGGGCCTTTCTAATGTCCAGGTCAGCACCGCTGACTTCTTCCAGGGCAAGGAAGCAGACGTGGCAGTCTTCTTGACCACGGTCACCAAGGAGTCTGGCCCGGGATTCGTCCAAGATGCTCGGCGATTCAACGTTGGTGTAACCGCCATGTCGACTTTCTGTTTGTGGTTGGTGACATCACTACGATGGATTTCGTCCAGGAGAGCAAGGAGGAGCTCATGCTGTCTGAGCAGGGAGGACGGGTGCCGACAAGTGGCAAGAAGACGAAAAGTTAAGGCGTGCATTGCTGATAATTACAGCTCTTCATCTCAAGTACAGAAAAGCCTACGCGGAAGTCCGGTATTGCCGAAAAGGACATGAATCACGAGACTAACAGATTCCTTGACTACCGATTACTCTTATCAGTTGCCTTGCGGTATAACATCGGCGACAGCATATGACGCTTTGTCCCCCTCTGTGTAATGTGGGTGAACAGACAAGAGATCTCCTCCCCCACGGGGAGCTAAAATCGGACAGTAGCCAGTGGCTTGCAAGCTCCTCCTTGATGCGGGAGCTGCAGGTGACAGCGCGGGTGACATTGCTCCAATACTCTTATCGTTGGCAGAAAGCCAATCTGACGTGATAAATCTTTTTCTCTGGACAAGGCTCGACAGGAGGCCAGGAATGCGAGTGATATGTATCAGCGCTCCTCATTAGGTATCCTATGAAGCATCTGGCGTGTGTCAGATTGCAACAAGATCGCCGCATGAGCGTGGAACTGACATTGAGACGAGAGATGTCAACGGTCAGACCTCTCTGCGGTGGGTCACGACAAAAGGCAATGAGGAGATTGCTAGCATGTTGGTTGAGAGTACAAACTCTAAACGGACATCGTCAACAGCCAGGGACCCACGTGTGTGGAACACGTCAGGGGAGCGAATTGCCGTTTTGAGATGCAAGACGCGGCTTTTCAGGATGCCTTGTGCCCTAGCAATGAGCAGAAAGGAATGGGTCCCCGATCCCATGTCGATACATGCCGATAGCCAAGCCTGGGCTCTGGTTGTTCGGCAGCTTCCTTCTTTCATCTCATGTTCGCCAAGGCAGCTGTTCTGATTGTCCCCAGTTTCAGCCGGCGCATGGACCCCTTCCTAGCGAGCTGCCAAACGCTATTCAAAGACCCTTGATCGAAAGATGTCTCGGGACGAAGCTTCAGGCATGAAGACGGCTAGACGCATCGGAAGTGTCACCCGATTTGATCCAAGCTCACCAGTTACGCATGAATCCCTAAGAAGCGTCTTGAGTCTCAGGGTCCAAGCACACGGTTGACTGTATCCGTATCCTGTTAGTGGGTTCTCTAAGCGAGAGACTTGCCTGCCACGATCATGAACTTTAGAAGTTGGTCTCGCGCTAGTGAAGCCACACAGTCAAAGCAGAGCAGGGGTTGAACGAGTCAGTCAAGAATGGACCCTGGGGACCTCCAGCTCTGGGCATTCAGTGGTGGGGAATTACTCGATATTTACGGGGTAAAACCCCGCATCAACAAAAGCTGAACTCACGAACCTGGACGGGGGAGCCAATATCGGGCTCAGGCCCCTTCTATCACTAGCTAGTTCCTGTAGACTGGCAAGACCGGGGCAGCCGGCAATTCAGGATGAACTCCGGAGTATGTGTCACCTCCCACTCAGGGGTACCCTTCAGTACAGATGGTCTGGCTTGATGGCGCCATGTCCACGTGGATGCAGCTCAAGTGACAGACGCCAACGGTTTCTTGAATCGGCAACGGGAGCCGCACTGACTCTCTCCCCTGACAGATGGCGTTTTCTGTGACAAGCCATCCTCCGGAACCGCAAGACTAGCCTAAGCGACCCTGACCTAACGGGGCTTTACCAAACCGTCTTTGGGTCCGCCGAGGTGGTTAGGAACGGTTTATCAGCAGGCAATTTCCAGGTGGCATGTCCAGACCACGTGTGGTAGGGGGATATAACTGCAGCACAAGCCTTCCTTGCCTGTCTGGGTGGTGACGCCCGTATCTTGAACCACAATCTCACGATGGCGTTGTCGTCAGATCTCGCCTTCGATATTACCGTTACGACAATCTGCGGATCGCTGATCCTACTCCGATGCGCATACCGAGCCTTTCGTCGATGCAAAGTCCACCAAACATGCCACAGGACATGGCACGAGGATGATGTCTGGATGGCCTTTTCGCTTCTCCCCCTCATCGCTAGAACGACGTGTATCTGCGTATCCTTTACGCTCAACCCGACACATGGCCGGGACTTTCCGACCAAGGATGAGGCTGCTTCGCAAGGGATGAGCGTCGAGGACATGCAAAATGATCGGATCACGTCGCTTCAGTTACTAATTCCGTCGCGTCTCTGCTACGCGCTATTGTATGTTCTCGTTGGAACATGGCCATTTGGTTGATGCTAACAGCTGTAGCTTGTGGTGCCTTAAGCTTAGTCTCCTCTCTTTCTACTCCCGTTTCGTCAGCAGCAAGGCTGTGATCAGAGTTTTCTGGTGGTGCATCGTCCTCAGCTACATTGCAGTGCTTATCACCACCCTGCTCGAGTGTCGGCCCATGTCCTTGTAAGATACCCGGAGAATACTCATCGAGCACAATGCTAATATTCCTAGGATGTGGGAACTTGGCCCCAAGAGTTCACGTATGTCCCATCCCACATCTGACATTCTTGCGACACAGCAAAGTTGACAATTGGTAGAACCTGCTTGCTCTAGAGCCTTTGCCAACTTGATTACGATGGGTGTCTTCAACATAGTCTCCGATATCGCACTTATCGTCTTGCCTTTTCCAACGCTGCGAACCGTGCAATTGGATTTGAAAACGTTGTTCCTCTCTTAAGCTTCACGCTTCCTCTGCTAATGATATCCTAGTAAACTTCAACTTGGATTCCTGTTCAGCCTTGGTGGCGTAGTAATTGTGATTACAACACTGCGTCTTCCTCTGATCCTTAATCAGTCGTTATCGCAGAAGTCTCGATCAATTGTGCGACAACCTCCCCGTCCCCCGAAAGGCTTGGTAGTTAATGTGACTATAGTGGGCCGCCGTTGAGATACTTTGCGCTTGCATAGTAGCCAACACATCCTTCTTCTACGCCCTCCTTCGAGATCTTCAGCGACGACACGATACTCAAACCTCGGCAACACGAAGTCAAATAGGCCACTTCTATCTCCAAAGCCTGGATTCAACTAAGAGACCCTATGAGAACACCACATCCAAGGCTACTACTGGCAGCGATGGCGAGCTGATAGAGAGCCGGCAGGGGTTGGCATGTTGATGATGAAGCGAGACTGCTGACTGGATGGAATATAAGTTCTGTAGGCTGTCTACTCTGTCGATAATATACTAAACAATAATTCGTGATTAATGATAACTTATTTAAACCGGATAGGGCTTGTTGTATTAACAATGCTGCTTAGACTATGTAATCCTATATAACAACTTTGCTCGCTGTAAGCTCTTTCACGCTATAGCTATTGGTTGTCGTCGTGCTTCCCTTCGGCAGCCCCCCAACACCTTTCCGAGGCAGCCTCCTCACACCTGGTCGCTCAAAGTGACGTGAAACAGTGTTGAACAGAAACTCGATCTAATTGGTCAGAGCAACCCCACTTCAGGGGTGACGCGCTTTTCAACGGCCGCGTTTGGTGATGCCCTCATTTCATAATATCGACATTCTTTCAACTACGGGTTTTCATGATTCAAAGATACCTAGGAAACCCTGCACCGCATTAAAACTATCTATTCTTTATTTTATTCCTCTTCAAGATTCTTAATGAACTAACGTCAAAGCCATGGAATCTAATCAGGCCTCGTTCTTACATCTTCCACAAGAGCTCGTTGAAGCCGTTCTTGGCCATTTGCCACTCGAGTCCATTCAAAACCTCAGGCTGGTAAACAGGAGTGTGTGTGAAGTGGCCTCTGGGCCGCGGTTTCATACTTTCTTTACGCGTCAGACGACAAATCTTACGCCCTCAAGCCTATCCTCTCTCGAAGCTCTCCGTAGACACAAGCTACTGGGCCGTCATGTCCGCCATGTGCGAGTCATGGCTGAGACGCTTGCGATTACCTCAGCCGAGAAAGTGCAGGCTACTGGGCTATACTACCCACCCGAGTCTACCCTTGCGAACCGCCATGGTGATCGTGTTGTCACGCAGCTGGAGGGTCCGATCCAGTGCACCGAGCTGCACCTCAAGAAGCTAGAATGCAACCTTGAGTGGATGAAGTCTCATAGCAACTCCTATGACACCCTAGTCTCAGTGGAGGACGAGATCGCCAATCGACTTGCGTCGGTCTTCAAATGGCAGGAAGATTCTTCACTGGATACCATAGAGCTGGATGCACATTTTGTGGACGGGCCGGGTCTATTCTCGAGACCTGCTGCCCGCCACATTGAACACCCAGACAGGCAGCGGCTCTGGGCGTGGGTTTCGCGAGTTTATCGCTTGACAATGACAGCCTTGTGCCAAAGCGGTGTCACAATTCGCAATCTGCACATATTCAGCAACACCATAGGCTGTAGTGTTCCGTCTTACGATATAACGGTCGGACTACCAGGACTGCTTAGTCTCGGTCTTGCTGGATCATTGGGTCTGCTCAAATGCGTATCCCTGAGTTTCTCCACCCGGATGGACCACGGTTGGGACCAGTTGGAAAGGGTCTATGGCCAGAAGGTTGGTAGTCGAGAGAGACGCCGGCAACGACTACAATGGCAACAGATCTGGGATGAGATTGACTGGCAGGAAATGCACGGTGTAGCAACGGAGGATGACGCAGACACTGATGACAGTGACTGGGACTCAGATCCAGAGTACGATTCTGGCATTCCTGTCGAGAAAGGGTCCGAGATACGAGGTCGCTACGGGGACACTATGCCACAAGCCCTCTGCCGAGACAACTTTCCTGGCATTGCCCTTCTTCTGCGACACATGCCCAACCTTGAGACGTTGGACCTGCATATGTTCCAAACTCTAGAGTATGAGGCCTACGATGGAGAGTGCAGACTTAACAAATACAGCGCAGTCTTCAAGCACATCGCCGAACTAGGTCACCATTTCCCTCTGCTGAAGACTCTGGTCTTTCGTGGTCTTTGCATTGATCCCAGCGACTTGCTAGCTTTCATGGAGCGCCACCCCAATCTCGAGAACCTCGAATTGCGCAGCGTTAGACTTAGGGTCTTAACAAGGCAGACATCTTGGCACAGTGTCTTAGGCAATCTATGCCGCAACGCGGCTCGTCAGCGCACTGCGCTTTCCAGGGTTTTCTGCTCGAACCTTTACATTACACGGTTCTGGCTAAGTGATCCTTTACAATATCAGGTGAACTTGCTGCGGCGAGACGAGATGCCTAAAGAAGAATGGATTGAGAGGTGGTGGCTAAGGAGACGAAAGCCGGCATGGGGAGGGCGATTTCAATCACTCATGCTCTCCACTCGCGAGGTCCTCAGGGATGAGTTTGAGCTTGACGACGTGTTCGGGGAGGTCACAGATGTGCCAGAAAGCGATACTCAGAAGAACGTCGATATTGGCAACTTCCCCTTCAAGGAGATGAGAGAGTTGCAGGCAAACTGCTATGGAAGAACGTATGGTTAACAGTGGACGGCCTGACCGAGGAGTCCCCGTTACAGTGGACAGCGAGTTGCCTTGGAATTGTATACATATCAAGCTCCACTTGAATTAGTACTGGAGTCTACGATCACATCACCGCCTGGCATGGCTTTACTGCATCCTTGTGGTTACGATTGTTATAAAGAGACTGACCAAGTACTGGCACATTACTTGACTTGACTAGAGTGCCGAGTGGGCAAGCAAAGAATCGAAGACTCTCCTGAACATAACCTTTGCCTGCAAATGAACTTTCTCATACAGTTCAGTCGCACACGGCATTTAAAAAGTGTGAAGGTAGTCACCAATGAAGCTGCTGCCCAGCTTGCTGACAGCATCAGCAATCTCTCCAGCACCGAACTGCCTCGCAAGGATCTTGGCCCACTCGGCAGCTTGACCCTGGATAGTGGTAATCATAAAGCGGTGCTATCAGTGTCAGTGAGTTTTCCCAGGTCATAACACACAAAAAGAGCTGCTTACCTGGTATGGCTTGTTGTCCTTGTCATGGAGAGCGACCCAGCGGCCGTCGCCATTCTTGTTCTTCTGACCGTACTGGAAACGGTCGTTGATACTGACGATCCAGGAGTCTGGGTACTGCATCAGCCATCATGTCTTCATCAAGAGATCTATCAGCCTGTGCACTTACTGCCTTCCCTCCTGGCAATCTTGCCAATGTAGTCATTGCTACCTTCGTCCTTGTAGAAACGGTCCTGGACGAAAAGAAGGACGTCGATGTTGCCCTTGGACTGGTTCTGGGCTCGGACGACATAGTAGCGGGCAGTGCGAGTGCGGAAAGCCTGAGACCACTGAATGTCCAGGGTCGCTTGCTCAGACTCCGCACTATAGGCAGGGATGATGAGAACATCGCCTTTGGTGGGGTAAGACATTGTGAAGAGTTGGATGATGAGAAAAGTATTGAAGTCAGATGAGGTTGATAATGAGTAAGGACTAGATGTCTATGTTGCTGGGAGAGATTCATGCTGAAGATGAAGAGGTTTATATACACTCATTGACAGAGTGCTTCGCCTTTACAGAGTAATGAGAACACCTATCTTCCAGTGTTCTCGGCACTTGATGCACGCAAACACGCATGCTGCTGATGCAGGAAGCTTTTTGGCTGAACAACTCCCGCATCACATTGCGCAAGATCGTGATGAGCCCCTCCTGCTTGGAATGAGATTGCCCAGCTCGCCACTTGTATACGAGGTTTCCACTCATCACAGGTCTAGACCTCATAAGCCTTTTTACCTGCCGAGAAACGGTCTGTGATGTGGCTTGGCGCCTCAAAAAGGCATGCCCACTATGTGGCTAGCTGACCCCTCATAGAAAAAATGTCTCTGGAATGCAGGCGCTTGTTACCCCACACACCACTCATACTTGTTTCTTTGGGCTGGGCACCTGGTAACGGGTAACCGCTGTGGCTGGCTGATGATTCTAATAGCGGGTTCTCTACAACTCAATCGGGCTAGAAACGAGAGTTCCACGTTAATGAGGTGGATGTCTGCTAACTAAAATAGACAAATAGACCGGGACTCCTTCAGAGGCTGCGGCGTGGTCGTCATTGTTGCAAGCCATCGATATGTGACTATGCATGATATCGGACATTGGCAGATTCATCGCTAGTCTAGCCATTGACATCTAACGCCGTGCATCAAGTACACACAACATGAAGGACACGGGTTGAGATGGCGTGCTGAACATCCCTGATGACATGGTCTGTCTCGCTTGAACATGAACATCTGACTGCCACAGAGTTTAATGAACTGCTTCTATTCGTCATTTCGGATCATGGCCATGGCAGATGTTCGTTCACGAATATGCTTAGAATAAACCATGAATGAGGGTCCCTATGCTGCTTGCGAGAAAGTGGCCACACGATCGAAGGAGAGGCCGGTGTGCCGTTATTGCTTGTCACCCCAAGAGAAGACCAGGATGCCGGGAGACTATAATGGCGTATTTGAGACACCGGGTATATGAAGTGAATATCCGATGCGGTACCCAAATCATCCATGTGTCCCATATCGTAAGTGACAACTGAGAGCGCACAGATGTTTTTATGCTACTGCTATTCTCTTTTCACAACGGCTGAGGTTTTTTTTTTCGATAGAAAAAGGTTTCATAACACCCTTCGGGAAAGACTTTCGGATGCGAGTAGTGTGTGGCTTGCTGATCTAGACCGCAAACCGTCCCGTTTGCCCTATATCGCCATTGCGAATATTGGTGTATGCAGCCCTTGCAGGTGATAGTTTCGACTGATTGAAACACTCTGCATGATTTGATGAATCTCGTACGATCATCAAAAATTATTCACATGCCAGTCTGCCATGTAGCGGGCACAGGGAAGAGCGCAGACTGAAGCAAGGATGGGCATGTAAATGATACCCTGCTAAACCCAGAAACCCCCTCGCGAAGTCTGGAACTTTATGAGAAGGTCCACGATACTTGTGACAATACGGGCCAAATTTACTTTTGTTGGCATCAACCTGACGTCTCGGGGCTGACTGAGGCGGCTCGAACCCGGAGGAGATCACCCATTAAGGAAGTATCGCAAAGCTTCCCCTCCCCACAGCATCACGAGCAGACTTCTGAGGCGTTTAGGGGCAGCCAGTGGCTACCTGAATCTATCTAGATGGTTAGGGGCAATCAATCGATGGACTGGGACGGAATAGAGAGAGAGTCGAGATCCAAGTATAAGAGATCTGGCTTTTGCTGGTTCGACTGATCACCCCAACCTCATAGCATCACTTCTCATCTTCTTCACCATAGCTCACAAAACGCACTCTTCACTATCTTTCCAACATCTTTAAGCCGGGAGGTATGGCTTCCGCAACGTTTACAAACGTCTCCAGCCGACCAGCTGCTTGGACTCTTGGCCAGCCGAGCTCGGCTCTGCCAGTCGAGGCCGTCGTTGATTCCACCACTTTCACCTCAACCGAATCCAACTCTACTGGGTTCACCTCAAGTGGATTCACCTCGGCTGGGTTCCAGAAGCTGTCCAGTTCTTTCACCGACAAAGATGGACTCTCCAGTGTCGACTCAACTCTTCTCCAAGACGCTGGCATGATTCGCTGTAAGTGGCAACAAAATACTGGCAGGGGGACATGGACTGTACTGACCTTGTGTTTCTTAGCCATCGTCAAGATCGAATCGCGCTTCGAAAATACACAGACCGGTCATTCCATCTGGAAGATCGGCACAGGCTGGCTCATTCGTCCCGACCTCATCGTCACTGGCGGTGATGTTGTGTACGATGCCGAGTACCAGCTGGGCGCCGCCACCCAGGTCAAGTGTTTCATCGGCTACCATGCCAGTAGCACCTCGGAGATCCAGCCCCGTTATGGCCAACGTGTCGTGACGTCCTCCGAGTGGATTGATGGCTCGGAGAAGCGCTCGCGAGACATTGCCTTTATTCAAGTCGCTGAGGCCTTTGCGATCAAGGGCTGCACTTGCAAGGCGCTTGAACAAGTCAGCCTTCCAGAGCCTGAAGTTGTCCCAAAGGTCCCTGCCCAAGGTTTGTGATACTAGAGCCTTAACAGTTGATTGATTCTAACCATCCATTTCTACTAGAAGAGCCTGTCGTGCCCGAGTCCAAAGAGAATGCCACCACGACAACGGAATGCTACCCGAGCTCCAGTGGTTGCGTCGAGACTGCTGTCCCTCACGTCGAGCAGCCCAAGCCCCAGCCTGAGATTCTTCAGCCCGAGATTTCCCAGCCCGAGGTCCCCCACCCTGGACCAGAGCTCAAGATCCCGTCCCTGCCCGTTCATTCGAAGACGGATGACGATGGTTTCGTCAACGTGACCTCGGTGGAGGCGAACAACCCGACCTCCCCGGTCGCTGACACCACCACGGATCCATTCTATGAGACTCTCAAGACTGTAGCTCAGATTGATTCAAAGACTCTTGACATTGAGTCTCCTCTTGTCGATGAAATCGGTCAGTTTCTCAGTGTCAGCGCCGGATCTTTGCTCCGCTACGTGGTGGGTGCTCAGCCGATCTCCACTGGCGAGAAAACAAGGCTTCCCGGTGTGTCAGAGAGAGCCCTGCTTTCCGAGGCATCTCTGCAGGCTGTCTTGGCAATTGAGGAGTCATCGGAGTTGGATGAGATCCTCGAGCACATGAAGCGAATCTGGTCTGCCAATGCACCTGAGGTTGACCAAGCTGCCACCCTCATTGTGCCATATCTCAAGGAGCGTGCCCAGCACATTGCCGAATACCACTTGGAGGATGCCAATGAGCAAACTGTTGGGTCCAAGAAGCTCAAGCGCAAGCCCTTGGCCATCAGGCTCTCTACAGGAAGCGAGGGGTCCAAGGACTTTGCCAAAGGTCTCTTCTCGCCAACCATTCCCCTTGCTGGCCGAGAGCAGGTCTTTTCCTCCCTGGGTCCGGTTCTGAGAGATGCAATCCTCGCTGTTGAAACACTGGTCTCTGAGAATGGAAAGGCTGCCATCAACCAACGTGTTCCGAAGCTGTTGGAGAAGTCGCGCGCTGTCAGCTCAACTCAATCCGATCTGGAGGCCACCCGCGTTCTGATTCAACGCGCCATCATGTCCGATGCCGCCTACCAAGCCCTTGCAAGCCTTTCTGAACACAGTCTGCAGGCTCTAAAGCTGCTTCCGCTAGACTCTGCCGCGATTGAGCACGAGTCCATTTTTGACTTTCTCAAGAGAGTCATCCAAAAGACTGGGCCCGTGGCTTTGCATCCCACCAAGCAGGCTGTCAAGAAATTCATCCCACTGCTCATCGACGTCCCACCCAAGCAACCAGAGCCTGCTACCAACGTTACTACCAAGACTTCTGTGCATAAGCTTGCCCTTCGAGATGTCCTCCGCAAGGAAAAGGCTTCTACCAATGTCGGAGTCTCTTGAAGGAGCGTCATTCTTCTTCGGGTTGGGGATGTAACTGATGACGCGCTTGCTCTTACCGAGGGATGAGTTTGTTATGATGGCTTGGCTGAATGATGCAGTGCTAATTATTTGAGGAAGAAACCATATAAAGGGACAAAAAATGTGTAAAAAGAAATTTCATAAAAAGTTGAAAGGAGGTAATTGGGAGCCAAGGAGGGGGCCCCTGGACGATCGATCAACTTGGGTTCCGGCCACATCCGGAAATTTTCTTTTGTAGACGAGTAATCTCGTGTCTTTTTGTTCATGTAGTGTTAGTATGAGTTCTGCCAGTTCACAATAATAATAAAAAAACCAGAGTTGCAACTGAACTTTATCTTCTCATCACATATGCACTACAGTTCCGTTAGGGGCTTGAGCTACCCTAATACAGATCATGATTGCTCAAGCAAAATGTAAGCCATTTGCACTATACAAAGCTGCCTCGGATGATCTTAAGTAGAGGAAAGTTGAGCACTGCGAATGTCTGCCTTCATCCCATTCTCTAGTTCGGTGATCAACTCGGATGCCACCTTTGCCTCTAAGCCTATTCTTCCAGTGTTGACTTCCTCAGCGAAACTGACTCTCCCCTGCCACCACTCGAGCCAGCTCTCAGCTCTCGCCCCATCGGGAGCTCGAAGGAGCCCGACACTGATGTCAACAACGTCATCGGCAACCTTCTCATACCAAAAAATGGTGGCGCCGCATGTTCCACAAAACTCGCGCTTCACGTTCGTTGATGATGAATAACTCGTTAGGATGCCCTGGGGCAGAGTCGCAAAATCCAACGGGACGATTGATTCTGTCCCATTCATGCCCGGAACATGAAAAAAGATGTTAGCCCTGGGAACAAAGGCCCATGTTTGAACTTCAAATCCAGAGATGAGGCGACATGATCGACAGGCACACGTTCCGGCGAGATATTTGTCGCCATTGCCTTGAATCCACCACTTCTCATCATTCGGGTTCTGCTTTGTGTGTTCGTCTGTAGTTTTGTCCGGGAACATGAGGTCGGTAAAGTTGCGGTGTGGCCCACGGCTGTCATCGTTGGGGCGAGTGACATGAAACCTGACATTGCCACAAGAGCACGAAGCTTCGAGGGAGTCGCTAGTAGGATTGGTCGGCTGAGGATTGGGTATTTTGGCCTCTCTTTCCTCGAAATGGCCATTCAAGTTCTTCATCCAAATGGAAAGCCCGCCATCCTTGGTGTCGGACACATATTGGTGTGATGCAAATCGCCCCGGACTTGAACTTTGCCCCGAAAGACAAGTGACTGCGCCTGTTGCGGCTCCCCAATCAAGGCCTTCTCCCTGAGTTCTGACAGCTCGAAACAAATGGCAGCCGCATGTAGCGCAAAAGTAGCGTGTGGAAGTTCCAGTGGGATGATAGGCCTTCAAGGAAGGAGAAATATCAGGAGCGAAGATGGGATAGTACGAAGTGCACAACACTCCCGAAGTATATCGGCATGTATTGCAATGGCAAAGAGATAGTGAAATGTCCAAGCCATCGCCAGCTTTTAGATCAACTTGCTGCGAAACAGCGCCGCAAAGGCAGCTCACTTGCAAGGCTCTGGCAGACATTGAATCGTAAAGCGCACCCCGCGGGTTCTGAGAGATACATATGATAGCCACCTAAGAGAAAGTAGACGACTTAAATCAGGCCTCAAATATTTGATATCAACAGTCGTTAACCCATAGCAATTCTGGAGATTCGCTTCCCCTCCCACGGTTGATATCTCGGGTAAATTTACCCCGGAATCTCGGGGACTATCGCTCGAGTCGTACGAATCATGGGTTTCGAACCCTTGCTGTCGCAAGCCATGATTGGAAGGGATCCGAAATGGCCCGAAGCTTCACACCTCTAGGCAAGGTTCGATGACCAATGATTAACCTCCGGACTTAGCAGTAACTTAGCTCCGGATCACTTGCACGATTGAGTGAGAGAGAAGCCTCTTAATTGACATTCTCCGGTTTCCGGTCTTATAGGGCGCCCTACGCTCTACGCCCTACGCCCTATCCTCTACCATTACGATAGATACATAGCTCCATTAGTGTTTACCTGCAACCTTGGCCCATCTAGTCCTCCATTGATTCTGGAGTGCTATTAGATAACAATCCTTGAACTGCTTTTATTCCGTCATCAGACAACTGAATGATACATTCTCACTTATCCTGCTCTTCACTTCGTTATGGTTTATATTCGAGTCTTTTGCATCGAATCGCCTGGGCTAGTGCTCAAATTTATTTTTAAATCAACATTGCACACACGCAAGATGTAGAGTGCATCCTGACCAGATGTTGGCAATATGGCGACAATCGAAACGTCGATTCAGAGGAGAATGATGCGGCTTCGGCTTTACAGGGCGTACTATTATCCTGTTAGACCAAGCTCGTCCCGCACTTGAGTCACGATATATTAGCGGCCCATGCTAGAAGATGGGACCGTTCGGGGAGTATCGCTTCATGCATCTAGGACGCTGACTAGTAGGAAGGGTGGGCTTCATCATCGCGGAGTACCGCTCCTAACGTTACAGCCCTCTCTCGTCTCCTCGACATTGGTCAAACTGCGACAAGATGAGCCACTGCTTCCCTAATGTGCCAACCAACATCACAGCCACCTTCATGTTCCCATCCTACTCTTCTGCCCTCACAAAGCACATATTATGGACTTTTTTACGTCCAGTCTGAGAGGGCTTCGCCCTACTAGAGCCAATATCGCACTGATAATCAGACCTAATGTGTGTATGATGCAAAATGGGCTCACGTGAGTGAGCTTGGAGCTTCATCTGGGACTCGAATCCGTCCGTCTCCGCAGCAGCTGTTGTGGCCTCGACAGCTCCTGGGGTGACGGTGACCTGTTTTCCAAGCGCATCTAACGGAGCATGGTGCTTGTCAGTATGGAGCTCAATTAGAGCGTAGTCACGCCGTCGCTCAACACCTACTGCATAGGTGCCATTGACCTCATTGCTCAGCTTGGGAGACAAAAGGACATGACCCAAGATGCGACTGGTGTGATCTTCAATGGATTCCAAGTTCTTCTTAGCTCGGTCAAGAAGGGAAATCTTGGCATTTAAGACGCCCATCTCCATTCCCTTCTCACCGTCGGGGATTTCCGTGTTCGTCAGGACAGTTTTTTAGGCCTCTAGATTGCTTTTATGGTTGGTGATCGATTCCATCATATCTCTATGGGTACCATCGCCATGTTGGATCATTGTTAATTGAGAGTCAAGATCTGATTCGTCATAGAAATAGTCCTCGCTAGGTTGATGCTCATCCATTACCACATGCCGACAGGCCAAAGCCAAAATCTTGCCGGCGCCTTCACGGTTGGGCTGATGTAGCCGCGCGGTAGAGACCCCAAGATTAGTAGAGAAAAGGTGATTGATCTAGACCGGGTAAGTGACGTCTTCCGAATGTAGCCGTGGGGCGCTCAGGGGGGCAGCTGGTAGAGAGGCCAGGCGAACAAGAGCTACGTCTTTCATCTCAACCGGGACATCTCTAACCCCGTGGCGCTGTAGTATCCGATGATATCGTGCCACTACAGCATAGGCCCGGTCCCAGGACATGGAACCTTCTCTCACCGAAATAAGGAGCGTTACAGGATAATCGAAGCCCAGTCCGATTCTTTGATTGCTCCTTTCGTAGTCGATATGTAAGATATTGATGACAGTCCAGTCGGCATTGCCGAGAGCTTGTATGATATTCTTTTGGAGAGGACCAGCAGAACCACTCATATTTGCTGCGATTATGTGATTGCCAACGGGCTCTAAGGTCTTGCCTATTGATCACCCATCAAACTGAGGCTCCAATGGATCCAAACACGCTCGAACTGACAGCTTGCTAGCTCGTAGTCTAAGCCCTCTCAAATTTAATACCCACAAATGAATTAAATTTGTAGACTATTAACCTTAACCTACATCAAAGTATATCAAGGGAATGCATAATGTTCTGGACATGTGTTATTATAATCAAGTCAATTTTTTGAGTTGATTTTATGACTATGTTTACCTAGCGAAAGACACGTGTCTTTCTATTCTTTGGGAAGGTCAAATGCCTCTAGTTACTCTACTGCTAAGGTTATTTTACATGGAACGTGAAGGGAGACTGCTAGATCTCATGAAAGTGTGTTATCCAGTCATTGACATTTCCTATTCATTCGCCACCAGACACGAGGCACTGTATTTCCCGATCACCGTCAAAGACGTACAAGGTTAGCGATATTTGTGTGACCGAAACAGATAAGTCTAGTGTCATAGTGATTGTGGCCCAAAGCATCATGGATGGCAAGGAAGTGACATGGTAGGGATTAGAGATGGAGAAGCTTGTTCCGCCCCGCCCCACAGGGCCGATGGCCCGGAAGCATCGGCAGACCGGATGTACGGTGATTCCTGTACATTAGTTAGGTCGTGTTGACGGACATGATATTCTCCACGACTAATGGACCGTTATCTTGAGGCTGGGGATAAAGATGCCCAAGATCACCGTGCTGACCGGCAAAGGAATCATTGATGAGGTATTGTTCTGGTTACCTCAAGATTGACTTGAACTACGTAGGGATAGAGGTAGGCTGGTTTGCTAACTACCGAGGGTTCTTGAAGACATACACAACACGAACATATTCTGCCGAGACCTTGCAGCTGAGAGATAGATCATCACGAAGCCATCCAACACAATTCGGTTACCAATCGAGTAGAATTGCCTGTGTACATGCGCTACCCTAGGCAACAATCTTTCCAAGCAGCGCATCAAACATAGATCCGCTCAAACCTGCCTGGACAAAGAGTACAGAGGATAGGGGTGGTAGGATTCTAGGAATTACATTTCCCATCACTCCTTTGATACATCATATACCGTTCACCAAGTGGTCATATATCCAGGCTAAACAGTTCTTGTAGTCAGCCTTGTGGGCGAAGTGAGTATCATTAAACACTGAATCCACTATGTGAACAATGCTTTCTTTTAATCGAAGGAGGAAACAAAGCAATTAGCTGTCTTGTCAGATCCAGGGTAGGCAAGTCTAGGATATGAGGCCCCAACATGTGTGAGAAGAAGGAGTGTTGTCACGAGAGAGACTTTCCCCAACGGTTACAAGATGCCATACTGTGGCAACTCATCAAGGCACTTTTCCTGATTGGGTAGTGAGCTATCGTGGGAATCAGTCACTTCACTGCGATGAGGAGTTGTGAGTGCGGCACAGCATGACTCTGGTCACATTTCTATTACCAGATGCCTATATGGAGTGGCACTTTTGGACGGTGAGAGCCCCATTGTCTCCATCACCTGATAGGTACGGCGAAAATACTACGATTGAATCCTTCCACGTGAATAATGAAGTGAAATTGTTGGGTCCTACAGGGCGAACGATACAGGGTTGCTGCTGACGGGAAGACGGGTCCAGCCGACGGCGAAAACGGACACGGAGCTCGGGAGGCAGGCCATTGACCAACCAGACACAGCTTCACCCCTGCATGATCCTTTGCCAAGTATCCAGCCATGCGGCTAAATGCTCTCGCAAGGGCCTAGTCTGCATTGCCTGCCTTAAAATGTTACATTCCGTGCCGCAGGCTGACATGGAAAACATGCTTCTGTCCGGAAAGAGGAGGTCAATCATATACGCCTTGTCTATACGCCAGTTACGCGGCTTAGCGCTAGTCCTCCAACGTCTAAGAACTTCTGAATATTGGAGGCTAGGTTCAAGTGAGTAAGTAAGAGTGGAGGCGAGGCATTTAGGGGCTGCCCACAGTCAAGCGGCCTGTTTGGCTTGGGTCTAGCGTAGGTGATTGGGAAACTGAGCAATTGATGTCACACCTTATCGTAGCATACTTGATGAATATGAAATGAACTCTCAGACCGCATCTAAGCGTCTTTGCTCTGCAGTTACTGTGGGCCGGGTAGAAATCACTAAGCCCCTGTCTCGGAAAGCGAGAGCGTACTTACAAGTTCGCCTACAGGTTCGCCTAGAGCCTCCGTAATCACGCCGGGTAGGTAGCATCGGAATCCTACTGCTGGGATACCGCTGACTATCGTCCGCGAGAAGAACCCTCTTGTGCGACGCGGAAGACTTGTTCCACATGTCGATTGTCTGTGTCTGCTAGAGATATAAAACCTCTTGCCAGCTGCCTCTCGTTCTTCATATCCCAAGGCCAACAAGAATCATCAGCCCTCAAGCTCCAACTCATCGGCTTTACCTTGCACATCTCTATACTCCATCGCCGCCTACTCTTACACTTGTCAAGCCTCTACAATGGTTTCCGTCAAGAATACCGTTCTCCTGGCCATGGCTGCCTCCGTCCGGGCCTCTCCCCTCGCTGCCACTTCCTCTACCTCAACTGCCGCCGTTCCCACGGTGACTTATGTCCCTGATGAAGCCGATCTTTGGACCCCTCCTGCCCTCCCTGAAGGCGCCATCGACATTAGCAACAACAGAACTTGGGTCAACCAGATTAAGAAAGAACACGGATTGGACACAGCCGACGATAGAGTCACTCCTTCCGATGAAGTGATCCTCATGTCTGGTGCCTGTAGCCAGGGTACATGCCCCGATTACAATAAGGCTTTCGACATGATGTACACTTGGAGCCAGCAGACGACACCGTCTCCTGGAGGCGCCCCTCCCAACACCATTGTTTGGCAGGACTTTCAAATCCGCGTTAACGACTGCGGAAAGTGCTACATCCACCGAACTGGTGGCACTGGTGGCGGATGTTATGACTTTACTGCCTGTAATCGCGCACAGTCAATCTGTGTCGACCCTGGTAGGCACCGGGCCCACCGCATCTGGAAGGATAACGGACACAAGACATGCTACCAGATGGACCAGGTTTCTCTGGGAGGTTGCGGTATCATTGTGGAGCGATCTATTCATCGCCCTGTCTATGAGATCGCATGTAACTGGTGAGAAAGAAGATGGGATAGTTGTTGGCTTGGAGGATGAGGGAAATAGGCCATGAATGATGCATGTCGACTTTTTTTTCGTACATAGAGAACGGTTAGAGGCTTGAGAGAGTCTCAAAACCACTATTGCTTTCGTTGGCCATCAGCGAAGGGAAGTGAACTCCTTGGAGCTGCTTCGTTGCGATGGTCCCCTTTACTTAAAATGATTGGTTGCCTTGATTACTTTTTCATGTTCTCGAGTAAGAGGCAATTGCTGAGCCAATTGAATAACCCCCAAGAGTCATTGCTCTCGAATCTAAGGTGTCTTTATGTGTGTGTGTTTGATTGTTAAAGGAGAAGGGGATATTTCTGTACTACTTTTTAAGGGTTCCCATCGTATTCCACCTATTCTAAGGAAATGAAAGACGAGCGTTACATTTTCCTTTTCCTTACGATAAATAATCAAGAAATTTATCTGTAATGGCACTTTGATCTCTTTTTATGTTGTACATGTACTATTGCTAACAAGAGAGCCCTTTCTAGCCTAGTCTTGCACGTGCTGGTCCCACGTGACTAACGCGATGTCATACGCGTGATGCCTCGTTACTTTTCCTTCAAAGAGTTCTCAACATCTCCACCAGTTTTTCCTCGACCGCACAACCATTGGTACCAGATGATGGAGTTTGGGCAAGGCAAACGTATATCGTAAGAGTGTCTGACCTTGAAATGACGCCTAAGCTAAATAATATCAAGCTGTAAAAGATGCCAGTTTCGCAAGGCAAGATCATCAACTTGCTACCTCGTGTTTTCAAGAGACTAACCGGCTTCCAGCTTCGCTGTTCGCGCACAGAACCATGTGATAAATGTCTCCAGGCACATCAAGCATGCGAATACCGTGATGATGATCGGAAACGCAAACCAGCCTCTCGCCAGTATGTCAGCAGCTTGGAAAACCGCATTGCCTCCCTCGAGAGCCTGCTGATGCGTATAAAGCAAGCCTCGGCAGATGAGAGGGAGAGGCTGCTTGAGAATGTGTCATTTGACCAATGGCTTGATGCAAATTCTACTGAGGCCCATATATCCGAGGCCCCGAGCTCGACCCCAACGAAATCGGTTCAACCATTTGGACTTCAGGCCGGCCCTCAGGGCCTCCTCATTTATCATGGTCCTACCAGTATCTATCGCATCCGCACTGGAGGACCTCCCTTGTCATCTAGCGATATGACTTCACCTGACGGCCAGTTTGACCATGTCGCTCAGCACTTTGGCATCGACCTCGAAGACGAAGTCGTCATGACTGCCCTTCACCAATTTTTTCGCTGGCAATATCCACACTTCATGTTCATTTACCGTGAAGCCTTTCTAAGAGATCATTTTGGGCAGCGAACAAAGTCAAAGTATTGGTCTCTCCCACTATTGATGGCTATATGCGCTCTGGGAGCTGTAATGCTGCCAGACCGTTCACAATCACAGATGAGCGAGCAGTTTTATGCGGCAGCCGAGAGCATCATCATTGTCTCGGGCCTGACGCACCCTTCCATCACCGCTGTTCAAGTCTTCCTATGCCTTGCCTTCTACCAGATTGGGAAAGGCGAACTTTCCAAGGGCTGGGAGCTCTCAGGTACGGTGCCATTGAACCTATTCAATAATCTAGCTGGTGTTGACCTCTTATCAGGAATTGCGTTCCGTATGGCACAAGACCTTGGCTTTCAGAAAGACCCTCAGCAATGGATCGCCAGCGACGCCTCTCTGGCCACCTCTGAAGATGTCGAAATCCGCCGCAGGATATACTGGGGATGTTACACATCCGACAAGATAATCAGTCTCATCTTGGGTAGACCCGTTCAGCTGTACGATGAGGCTGGCGAAGTCGAACACACTGAGTGCTTGCCGTAAGTCTGATTTATTGTTCAAAACCCTGCAAGATACTTACGGCAGTAGGGATTTCCCGGACATGGCCCCATGGCTACCTGCTGGTGTTGATATCTCCCGGATGCTCGAGCCAGGCTCTTTTGGTAGCCGTGAGCGGTTGATCACAAGCTTCAGCGAACACATCTTGCTTTCTAAATCGATTGAAAAGATACTCTGTACCCTGTTTTCTCGAAAGGCTGCCGCCAATGGCATAACCGGTCTCACTCTTACCGACGACTTGGATCTGGAACTTTGCCGCTGGCAGGAGTCGCTGCCGGACTGCATCAAGTGGAACAGATGGGAGTCCCCAACAACTTCGCTTCTGCCGAGTATTGCAGCTTTATAGTATGTTCATTGCATCATATTCTCGGCCCGACTGCCAAAGCTGACCTGAGCACAGCATCCTGTTTAACAGCACAAGAATCGTGCTCCACCTGGACCGGGTCAGTACCGAGGCATCTGCTCAATCCCAGAGTGTCTCACGCACCGTCTGCACTTCTGCCGCACAGGATGTCGTATGCCTCGTCAGGCAATATCGAGCACAGCATGGCCTCGAGCATGCTCCGCTCATCTTCATATATGGTATTGTTCAAGCTCATCGCGCAATGAGGGCACTTGACATGACACCCCATGAGGCAACTTATCTTGTACAATCGTTAGATGAGTGCTGTGTGGCATGGGGTCTGGCGGTACAGGCCAGGTCACATTTATACGAGCTATTCTGAGCTCTTGGACCTCATGGTCGGCAAATCATCGCCAGCCACAACAGAGATGGGCTATCATCTAGCACCGGAGTTCATTCAAACTATTTTCTTTGCTACTATATATGAAGCCACCTCCATACCTGTTAGAAATGAACACTGAAGGGCCTCTTCGATTTCCCACTCTAGATACGATCTTCGGGCTCAGTTAACCCATCAAGGGGCCGGGCTGCGACTACAATAAAGAACAGATCTCTAACACGTCATAGCAACCACTCTAGATACATACGCATCTTCCGTCTACACTTTTCCAACGGGAAGCCCCAACTCCAAACCTGATTTGAGCGCGACCGCAAGCTTCTTAACGTCTTCCAGGTTGTTGTAGAAGCCAAAGGATACTCTTATGCCTAGCCTATAAGGCGTGACAAGAATCTGGTTCGCGCGGAGGTGCTCTGCCCAACGAGGGTCATGTACATCTAGGATGTACAAATGAGGAGCATGCTCCTTTCGTGAAGTTGGCCCAACAATGCTAATGCCTAGGTCTCGGCATTCCCTTCTCAAGGCGTCTCCGAGGCTGAATAGGTGTTCTTCAACATTTTCAGGGCCCATCTCATTGAGATAGAACTTGAGGAATGCGTTGGCAGCTGTGGTGGCAACGAGACTGACATTGAGGTGTTCATAGCGACGAGCGTTGGGATGATAGGTGATCTCATCCGATGGCACAAGAAGATCTGCCCGCGTGTTGTGGACAGCGCCGTAACCGACAATTGGAGGTTGGGGATTGGTCTCCGCAATGACTTTGGGGTCGACATACAATACTGCAAGTCCAGTCGGGCAGTTCAAGCCCTTGTGAAGACCAAAGGCAGCGGCGGATAGACCCAAGGCCTGGACATCAACAGCTGCGAAGCCGACTTGCTGGGTCATATCCACAAGCACGTGGATACCCTTAGGTCGGTACCTGGCACAGATGGCAGCGATGTCGTTCCGTTGGCCGCTATGGAACATGACTGAGCTGACACCAATGGCACGAGTACGGTCGTCGACATAAGGCGCAAACGTGTCTGCGTTTGCGGCAGAAACGATGCCTGTCTTTTCGGCAATGGCGATCGTGGGAGCCTGGCGGACCTCTAGACCAGAAGCTCTCATGGCCATCCAGCCGTAGGCATGGTTTGGATGTTCCGAATCCAGGATGACGACGTTGTCACCTGGAGCAAACTTCATGCCTCGAATGAAACAGTTGAGACCCTCGGTTGTGTCACGGGTCAATGCCACAGACTCGGGAGAAGGGGCGTTGATGTATGTTGCAATCAACTCTCGTGTCTCGATTGCCGTCTTCTGCCATTCTGGCTTGGGAGCTGGAGAATGGAGAGCATCGTTGGCGTAACGAGTGAGGGCATCATGAACGATGAGGTTTGACGGAGGAGCAAAAGAGGCGTTGAGATACGTGTAGCCGTCTGCATCCACCAGGGGGACAAGACGACGATAAGCAGACCACTTGGCATCAGGTTGCCTATCTTTGGAGAGGGTGACAGGTGTTGAGGAGTTAACGACAGCGTCAACTCGAGAGGGTGCCATGATGACTGGAACGGATCAAACAGATAAAAAGAAGATGTATAATTGGCGTTTGATGATGGATGTGAGCCTGGAGTGAGTCATCCCCTGTATCTCGAGCCACTATCAGGTCTTTATAGATTCACAACCTCGACACTGTTCCTTTCATATCAACACTAGATCTGCAGGGCCCCAGAGATTCTCCGAGCGGATTCGCAACTCAGCAACATGTTTGAGCATATCAACTCCCCAGGTGCCGTCATGATTGCCACAAACGTTGGCAATGTCTTCATTGATTGGCTGGCTTGGATGGGGTTGCACGTCCGTGAGTGGGTATCTTACCAGGATAAAAAGAGGTCTCGATAACTTTGACTATTCTATCCGATGCCGGACAGAAAGATCATGACCGAGACTTGATCTATCGTATCATGCCCCTGACTAGAATTTGCCAACGATAACAATGTCACGCATGCTCCCCGCATTGGAGGCTCGTCTCCGTTGCATCACGAGTCAGTCCTTGAGCGATATTATTGGCACTAACCGCTTGTCTGTGGTCCTGTCTAGCGCATGGAGTTTACCCTCCATGAGTGGATACTCGCCCCCTGTCGGCCCTCCTCGCATCTACGGACTAGCCAACTTCGGCGATAGCATACCTTGTCTTTGAGCATGACTGAGCAGATCTCGCAGGAGCTCCCAGGCTGTTCCGGACCTTGTTTGCTGGCGAAAACGTTCTTTCTAGCCAGATAAGATGGTGGGTACGTGACCTGAGAATCTGGGGTTGAAGGCCGGGGAACCCCATAATTGATTACGTCGGTTCCAAATCTTTTTCCGTACTACGTAGATACACGAACGTGTGGTCCACTTGGTTGATAAGGGGCTTGTTAGGCTGATATGGTTCCTTTGACTTACTGCGCTGGAGATATAAAGTCAAACCAGTCTCTTCATGTGTAACTCTTCACCATCAACGTCTATCTACCTCACCACTGGCCTTGACAAGTCATTTATACCACAACTAGTTTTTGCCACCATAATGAGTATTCAAGACTCGTCCAACCCCGAGCATGACTGCAAGAAAGCAGATCTTGAGGGCCCCGAGATGGACAACACCTGCACCGCCGAGGGCCAAATGGTCGAGTACGAGCACACTCACCTGCGCCGCGACTTTAAAGAGCGTCATGTGTCCATGATTGCCATTGGTGGTGCCCTGGGCACTGGCCTTATCATCGGGACTGGAGTTGCCCTTGTTTGCGGTGGCCCTGGCAGTCTCCTTATAGCGTACATGATTATCGGGGCCTGCATCTTCTTTGTCATGACGGCAGTCGCTGAGATGTCGACAATGTTTCCCATGGATAAGGGATTCTCTGGGTATGCTACTCGATTTGTCGATCCTGCACTTGGGTAAGTCGGGAGAGAGAACAGTGCTTGACATATACTGATATTTGAACTGTAGGTTTGCTACAGGCTGGAATTACTTCCTCAAATACGCCATCGTCCTTCCGAATAACCTCACGGCTGCGGGAATCATAATCCAATATTGGCGGCCGGATCTGAACGTTGGCATCTTTGTCGCCTCCTTCACCGTTGCCATCGTCCTCGTCAACGTTAGTCTCGTCCCTGCGCCTTCAAGTCTCAACTAACATCGCTGCCAGCTTCTTCACGTCTCCTTCTTCGGAGAGGCTGAGTTCTGGATGTCTCTCATCAAATTGCTTATCATGATCATGCTCATCCTGGTCTGTTTCATCATATCACTTGGAGGACAGCCATCGGGTGAACGTATTGGCTTCAAGTTCTGGTCTGACCCTGGCGCATTTGGTACCTATCTCGTTGATGGACCCACTGGAAGGTTGCTTGGTTTCTGGGCGTGTATGGTCCAGGCTTGCTTCGCTTACACAGGTTCGTCTGCTTCAGCCTAGACTTCCAAAGCCGTTACGTTGACACAGGGACAGGTACTGAGGTTGTCGGAATCGCCTTCGGAGAAGCCCCAAACCCTCGAAAGACGATCCGCAAGGCAGTCAGACAAACCATGTGGCGCATCATCTTCTTCTACATCCTGGGAGCCCTCGCCCTGGGTATGGCTGTCCCTTACACCAACGACAGGCTAATTGGTGGCACGAAGCAGAGGACCGGTGCGGGAGCTAGTCCCTTTGTGATTGCCAGCCAGCTTGCCAACATTCCTGTTCTTCCACACGTCGCCAACGGGGGTCTTCTTATGTTTGTGATCAGTGCCGCCAACGCTGACATCTACATTGGATCGAGAACTCTGTTTGGTCTTGCACACGATAACCAGGCCCCTGCCATCTTCAAAAGAACTACCGGAAAAGGTGTGCCTCTCGCTGGTGTTATTCTTGTGGCTATATTTACCAGTCTGGCATACATGAACGTCTCTCAGAACTCGGCAACCGTCTTTAGCTACCTGGTGAGTCTGGTGACCGTGTTCGGTACGCTCAACTGGGTCAGCATTCTGGTGAGCTACATCTTCTTTTCGCAAGGCATGAAGTCACAGGGGATCCCAAGAAATATGATGCCTTACCGTGGGTTTCTGCAGCCCTACGGCTCGTATGTTAGCCTTGTGGTCGTTATCATCGTCATCTTCTTCAACGGTAAGCAAAATATGTCGCGATAAAATACGTCGGATGCTAACGGAATTCGTAAAGGATACGCTGCTTTCATTCCCAAATTTGACGTTTCCAAGTTTATGACCTCATATATTGGCATCATTCTCTACATCCTCAACATTGTTTGGTGGAAGCTGTGGCACGGTACAAGGAGGGTCGGACTCAAGGAGATGGATCTTTCCACAGGCAGGCTTGAGTACGATGGACAGGACTACCCTTCAACACTTACCAAAGCATTCCGCTGGACAGTTCAGCTTGTCACAAAGTCAGAGAAGTGAGATGAAGACAAGACCTGCTAGATACTTTTCCCACTCTAGCAGCTTATCAGGACCCTTTCGATAGCGTTCCACACAATTCCAGATAATAGAAGGCTTTTCACCATTTAATAGCCATAAACCTTTGACGTGATAGTTGCCTTGATCTTACCCGCGCCTCTATTATTCTCGTAGACAAACACACTCGTTCCACTACAATTTCTATTTTCTTGACGAAAAGGAGTTGCACCCCTGTGTGAGCCTCGTTTCATCGACCAGGCATGATACTGACCTCACATGCCTATGAAAGGTAGTTTCTGTGTATTAGAGTAAGTATCCTGCGTGACAAACAATGACGTGCCCAGCCTTCCGGCTGTCCCGATTCGGTCAGGATAGCGAGGGCCGGGTGTAACCTCGGGACGCAAGCCGCTAACGTCCGAGTCTAGGGTTGATCCCGGGCCGAATCAATAGCCGTGTGTTGATAACGATGTCTCGGGGAGCTTGGGACCCGTCACTCCAACCAATCCCCCTCAATGCCGTCATGTTATCGTCAACCCATACACCCGGTTTCCAACACCTTCTTTGTATTACATACAGTGATCATTCAAGTGAATTGTGTGTCTCCCTAATACGTTGATAATATAAATCCCGGCCTGCAGGACGACTTAAAAGCCCCCGACTTAAACGACTGTGGCCCTGTAGCCTTCATATGCCAACTGGCCAGCCGTGAACCATTATACCCCGGGATTAGTCAAGTTCATTACCATATCTATCCTTTTGTTTATTGCTACCCTCATTACCTTCGTCGTCTCCCGGTTTTCACACTTTCCCGTGCCCAGTAAACCACAATGACTGTTGCTTCCATGCAGCAAGAGCAGGCTGAGTGCTACGGTAGTGCTAAGAAGCGTTATGAGAGCTTCATCGAGTGGACTAGGCAACATGGTGCGTACTTTCACCCTTCTCTGACATTCGTCGTCATCCCAAACCGGGGCGCCGAAGTGCTGGTCACCGGCCCGGAGATCCAACCTTTCGAAACGCTGTTCACAGTCCCCTACGGAATCAGTCTATCATACTTCAATGCTGTTTCTGCCGGCATTTCCGGATCACCCTACTTACCCCACTCAAAGCCGTTGCCGGAAGAGTTTCTGGACAACACCTCTGACCATGACACCGTCAAAGCTAGTTTCTGGTATCCGTGAGTAGGTCCTCTTAACAAGGTTCCATAGACTGACGAATAACTTCAGGCACATCCAAATCCTTCCTCAACCTGATAATAACAAGGATAGTGCCATCCATCTGCTGTGGCCCCGAATCGGACCTTTTATGGCTTCGAGGCACGCATCTAGACGAGGCCGTAGCCAAGCAGAAAGTAAACCACATCAAGCGGTGGACTGAGGCTATGGAGACTCCAGAAATGCGGCTGGGATGTGTCTCAATTCAACTAGTAAGTGACGGTTTTGAAGTCCTGGGAAACTAGGCAGCTAATATTCGGCGTAGGAAACTTGGTCTGTGAGTGCATGCTCTCGTATCCGTCTTCATTTATTATCATGTATGTTACTAATCGAACATCCAGTGCTGAAAGACTTTGGGTTCATTCTTGTAGACAATGAAGCTGCGGAGCTCGTGCTAGCATCTCCTCTCGATCTCACTAGACCAATACACCTGGACCACTGTGTGTTCAGCTCCACTGCTACAGTTGAAGACTCCTACTGGACTTCCGAGGACAAATACCTCTCAATTCTCACCGTGAGGTCTCCATCTCTTGACAGTCGCGGTCCAATCAACCCAGGTTACCCTGTACGCTGGCTGAGGCACTTTGATCCGACATTCGTGTCCATGGTGTCTCTTAGAGTGGCCAATCTTTCTGAGAGGGCCATCTTAAGACTGGAACCACAGAAGACGCCCTCTGAGAGAAATGAGCAAGCCACGGTGCAGTTCATTTCTGGATGCCTGCATGGCATGCTAGGAGAAATCGACCAACACAGAAGGGATTTGGGGGAGCCACAGAATGAAAGGCAACGGCGAGCTGATACATATAGACTGGAGCAGAAAACAATTCTCGAGGAGATTCTTCAGGATCTGCATCGCGATGGACCATGATGGATTGGAGTGGATCAAAGAGACGTGTCATTTCGTAGGAGCTTTGATATTGTTGGATTGGTCCCCATACAGAGTGGACACGTGCACTAAATCGCCGGCCCTGGCGGAAATGAGATCAAGTTCGGAATCATAGACTAGCCCCGGCATTTTGACAGCCAATCATGAGCCATTAACATCAGGTTGAAATCCCGAGATCAGTCTAAAATCCCGAGGGCCTCAATTCAACACTCCACCGTGACCTTCCATCTCTTACCCTTCGTCCTACTTCGGGGGATGGCTTGATATCCGAACTTGAAGAATGGAACGACAAAAGCCGGTCAAGTTGGCTAAATCCTGTATTCCGTGCCGCAACCACAAGATCAAGTGTGATGCTCCAGTCCGGGGTTTGCCTTGCAGCAATTGTGTGCGCAGATCAAGTAATGAGAGGTGTATTCTTCCGACAAGAAAACGCCGAGAGTTGTTTGTTTCCCGTGCGGGTTCTCGGAGACGCGTACTGACTTTGCTATTTCAGGAGCACGGCACAGGGTAAGAGCACGCGTGTCCGGCCCTCTCCACCAAAAACCATCCGTCCAGCTCCGCGAGAGAGTGACAATGTGAGTAGCGCAGCGTGTAGGCGCAATTTCCTATACGGCCTTCCATAACCGTTTCTCCATACCTACAATGCCTCTACTAACTACCGTCCGATCAGGTCTCGACGTCTAGTCATGCTACACCCTGTAGCAATCCACCCGAATTGACAACTGTTGCTCAAGCGCGTCCCGTCACCGACCTGTCGGATAAATGCCGAGATCCAACGAAATACCAGATCAGCTTGAACTACATCAACATTCTAGAACAAGTCGACAGTAATGGAACTCAATGCCAAGATCGATCTAACCTCCTCGTCGAAGAGAGCCCTCATACGGCAAGCAGCTCGAGCAATTCGTTCGGATACTCAAACACAATATCTACACAACTAGACCCTGTAGATCAGGTCTTTCTCGTGGGGAAGAGTGCTTTCGATATCCCTCCCCAGCATTGCGTGCAAGTTTCTATCTGTTATCACAACTCAGCCTTCGACTAACAGCAACTAGTGAAGCGATTCTGCAATCGTATTTCAATTTTGTCGATCCTTTCGCGCCTATTATGGACAGAACTAGTTTCATCCGCTCTTACAAGTCTGGATGCTACTCACTCTTCCTGATGAACGCTGCTCTTGCTAGTGGAGCCCTCCATGTGTCTTCAGATATCATCTCAGAATGTGGTTTTGGAAGTCGGCTGGAGGCACAGGCTAGCTTCTTATCCAAGGCGACGCTACTCTACGACTTTGGATGCGAAACAAATTCCTTGCATCTACTTCAAGGATGTGTGCTGCTTGGGGGTGTGTCAATTCCCTCCGTCGAAAAGGATTGCCGTTACTGGCTATACAACTCGGTTCGTCTAATCACAAAAACAGATCTTCACAGGGAGTAGGTTTCCTATGCACTCGGTAAGCTGCTTGGCTAACGTATCACAAGGCTCTCCAGTGAAGGAATCGATCCGCTTGTGCCGAAGCTTTATAGACGGATGTGGTGGACTCTCTACGTGAGGATATCGCATTGTCACGCAACCACGTTTACTAATGTTGTCAAGTGTCGTGACGTACACTATACGTATATAGGTACACAGAGGGCTGGCATAGTCAGCCAACTCAGATGCAATCTCGCCCCGCTTACACCCGATGACTGGGAACCCGAAACCATCCTGGACGATTGCGCCTCACTCTTGAAGCCGCTCAAAAGTCAACAGATACTAGGTTTCATATCATATTGCCAGCTTGCAGTAATAGGTACGCGCAGTGTGGAATGGGGGACTTTGGACTCCGCTAACAGGGTAGTGAATCAATGCTTGACTGACCACGACGACCGAGATCCCGAGAGAGTAATCCAACCGCTTGAAGCCTGGCGGATTTCTGTACGAGAGTCCTTTCAGATGAGCAGCCAGTCACAGCTCGATATGATGTGTTCTTTTCTTCTGGCCAGTAGCTATCGCTTCGAGTGTATTCTTCTACGTCTCCTAGGTCCGAAGTGGAAGTCTCTAAACCCAGAACGAAGCGAATGGGCCAGACGTCAGCTACGTCGCGCCATGTTTGAACTTGATACAATCGCAGGGAGGATGTTGGCCTGTGATACTCTTCAAGAAGCACCATTGGCATTGTAAGTTTCTGTCCAGACACAGTTCAACCCCCCGCTTTCTGACTTTGCTGTAGCTGCACCTGTATACCTATTCTGCTTGCCCTCCATATCGAAACCGTGCTCGACAGTACCGAATCTGAGGTCAACCAGTCCCTGTCTCGAGTATCAATTAGTAGGGTCATGTTGATTCTCAGGCGCATGAAAGATATTCCATCCATAGGGCAAGTGCTAGTGGTCTTCGAACAAGTTCTTGCAAAGCACAACCTGGCATCACCTTCAACAGATGTTAGTGGCTCCGTTTCTGTCGAAACACATCCAGGATCGGCTGGTAAGGCAGAACATGATCCAGCATGGCACGGGAGTTTTCCCGCGATGGGGTGGCTCGATCTTCTCGAATTGGACGATCCCATGCTCGGGGACTTATCGATCTTTGAATCCACGTGTAGTTGACGTAAAAATATCGGAACCTAGGTAGATTCGAAGCAAAACGAGACAAGCGTGGAATGTCGCGAGTTTTCCGTGAAATATAGAAGAGTAAAAATCCAATTTCTCAAGATATGTCGTTACCTCGATTGGATGTATCTGATAGTTTCAGCCAGCTGTAATGTAGCAGTTCGACTAATTTTGTCTCCTCTGTACCGAAGACCCAGCCCAGCGTGTGAATGCTGGAACCGACATCATGATGCGTGACTACTGCATCTAGTCTCTTATTGGTTGCTTATTGAGGTTGGTGGAGTAAAGTTATTAGGCTGTTAGTTAAGGTTATCCATAACCCCGAAGCTGGTAGGATTTGCAGCGAAATCCCGAGTATCCCTGGGTGACAAAGACAAAAATGATGCAGGGGACCCGTCTCTTATCCCCGCAATATTTAAGCATAACAAGACCCTGACATGACAAATCAATGTCGGCTTTTCGGAATCTCGTGGCCAGGCATCTCTGTTTCAAGCTTGCTGCGGCGTACTTGCAATCCTTGTCCTTTATGCTTTTCTCTAGAGAACCTTTCCTTCGGCAAATACTTCAAGATCTCGGCTTCGGGATTATCTAACAGCTGTGCTGGAGTCTTCGCTTTGTGCCAGCTTATTCAGCCAAGCGAAGAGAACAGCCGGCTTGGTCGCTGGATTTTGACTATAAGTATCAGCAAGTATCACATCCAGCTACGTAGAAGACACTCCATACCATCCAGCTACATAGAAGCACCAACACTACAACCAACACCCATCCAACTATTATTCACACCTGCAACCATGGCCGTTGGTACCAATGTCAAGCTCAACTTCACCGAGTTCTTCAACATCATCGACGGAAAGCTCGAGACAACCAAGGAGACTGTTCAGGGTGTCAATCCCTCTACTCTAGAGCAAAACCCTCCGGTTCCGGTTTCGACACGAGAAGATGTCGACAGGACTGTCCAGGCGGCTAAAAAGGCCTCTGAAGCCTGGGCTGATGTCCCGTACAAAGAGCGACAAGCCAGGTTGGCCAAGTTTGCCGATGGCATTGAATCGATAAAGGATGAGCTTGCTGTTCTATTAACTAAGGAGCAAGGAAAGCCTGTGAGTTTCTTGGTTTTCTGTTCAATCACTTGTCTGAGAGAAGTGTAGCTGCAATTGGCACACATGGAAATAAGCACAGCCATTCAATTTCTTAAAGGATATTCACAACTGCCAGACCCTGAAGAGGTGATGGAGGATAAGCCGGGCCGTCGAATCGTCACCAAATATGTCCCTCTTGGTTCGTTAGTCAGTCACCAACTCTGTCCCCATTGCTCATAACTCGTAGGCGTTGCTGTCGGTATTGTGCCTTGGAACTGTGAGTGGAATGTCTCAGGTGACTTTTTCGTGAAATGCTAACGCTCGACAGTCCCCGTCTTTATCGGTAAGACTTTTTTGCTCTGTTGAAGCAAAAGGTGCTGACTTGTCGAACAGCAGCTGCGAAGATTGGTCCAGCCCTCGTTGCGGGAAACGCGTTTATTCTCAAGCCGTCGTAAGTCTAATGACGAAACTATGGACACAATCATGGTAATCATGCGAAACAGGCCATTCACCCCCTACTGTGATTTGAAGCTCGCCGAGCTAGCTCTCACGTATTTCCCCGCTGGTGTTTTTCAAGCCCTCAGTGGAAATGATGATCTCGGCCCGTGGCTCACCGCGCATCCTGGTGTTGACAAGATCAGCTTCACAGGATCTACGGCAACCGGGAAAAGAGTTCTGCAAAGTGCTGCTAGTACTCTCAAGCGTGTGACACTTGAATTGTGAGTCGGCTTTTGATGACCAGAGGTCTAGGGCTCACGCATATAGGGGAGGCAATGATCCAGCCATTGCCTGCAGCGATGTCAATGTCAAGGAGGTTGCCCCAAAGGTTAGTCGCGGCAGGAAAGTCCTGAAGCAAAAAGACTAATACTAGATTATTTAGCTTGCCATGGGGGCTCTAGCGAACTCTGGCCAAGTAAGTTATGGAAACTTTCAGATGCAACATTGCTGACAGAGCCAGCTCTGCATCGCTATAAAGCGCATCTATGTTCACGAGTCCATATATGATGATTTGTTGGAAGCATTGGCTGCAACGGTTAAGAGTCTTCCTGTTGGTGATGGCCTAGCAAGTGGCACAGCTATGGGTCCCGTCCAGAACAACCTGCAGTTCGACAGGGTAAAGAGCTTGCTTGCAGATATTCAATCCCACGACCTCAAGCTCGCAGCTGGATCAACCGGCCCGTCAGATGCGGGTAAAGGATACTTCATCACGCCTACCGTTGTTGATAACCCTCCGGATGCCTCTAGGATTGTCGTCGAGGAGCCATTTGGTATGTTTTCTCTTTCGTCTCAATACTATAACGCTCACATCCATTAGGCCCTGTCTTCCCTGTGCTGAAGTGGAAGGACGAAAACGAGGTCCTTCGACGCGCCAATGACAGCCCCATGGGTCTTGGTGCGTCGGTTTGGACTCCAGACTTGGAGAAGGCAGAGAGGCTGGCGGCGAAGCTCAAGGTAGGAACGGTTTGGATCAACAGCCATCACGAGCTGAACCCGAGTGTGCCATTTGGGGGTGCTAAGGAGAGCGGCATTGGCGCTGAGCATGGACTTGAGGGGATCAAGTCATATTGTAACACCAAGTCCGTGTTTATCAATGCAGCTTAAACTGGTGTATCGGTGGTGTATCTCGAGTACCCCTACTCTGTACTTTCCTCACAAAAGCAGGCCTGTCAATAGGTTCCGCATTAGGTTAAATATTGCCCCTCCTGACCGCTCGTTATGCACATACTGGGGAATAACAACTCCTCCTCAACTCACCTCATCTCATCCTGCCCTCCATCCTTTTAACTCGGCCACGTCTACACCATCCAATCTACAAAATCTCAGTCAGGTCTTGACATCATCTCTCAAGCCCAGCATGGTCCGAACAAAGACGCGGCCCACGACCGTGGAGGATAGGTACCCCAAGGACAAGTACCCCAACGGCCCACCCCAGATTCGCTTGCGACCCAAACTCCCAGTAGTATCCAACAACCGCATCTTCAACGATCACACCGGCAGACCAGCCTTGATGTCATGGGAGAGCTCGGGGGTCTGCTGTCCCTTGCCCCCCCTTGCCTCCTGGGTCTTCTATATGGTCCATCCAGATGTGCCGCGCGACTTTGACGGGTGCGTATTCCAGAATGGCCTTGAGGATGGTAAGTCCCAGGTGAGAGGTGGCAGATTTCGGTGGGAGTTCTTCTTCCTCCCAGGTGCCACGATTGAACAATGCCATGAGCACTACCGCGGGGAGCTAAAGGCTCGAGGCACCATTTGGCGCAACATCCGCAAGGTCAAGAGAGCCATGGAGCTCGAGAAGCACAAAAACCCCCAACCGGTGGAGGATGATCCGATAGAGGAGTCTGGTTCTAGTCTGGGCTCCACGACATCCGAGTCCTCGTCTGACGAAGAAGCCACTGCCAACAACCAACAACTTCCTGGCTTGGTCTGGCCCAAACACGATCACGATTGCTATTTCGAGATGTACCGTGGCTGGTTTTTCGTGTATCCGCATGCAAATATCGATTGCCGAGGTGCCGATGGTGCGGCGCGTGAGATAGATATCGTCACGTTTGACCCCATCGATCAGGAAGACTCATGGGGAGAAGATGAAGTTCGCAAGTTCGATCCGATGGAACACCCTGTTCACGTAACACGGAAGAAAGCCAGAGAAGACTATGAACTGGGGGTTAAGGACTGGATGTACTGGAGAATGTGTTCACACTGGGAACAATCGGCTGACGAAGCCACGGATGACGCCCTGAAGCTGGGCTGGAAGTCTTGGTAATGTCAGACAGGACAACGCATGGGCTGGACTTGTTCACATGACAAAACAAACTTGATAACAAACACCCGTGAAGGGAGCTAAGTAGCTCAGTAGCTCAAGTCCAACATGGTTATATATCCTACATCCATCACGGTAGTGTCCATCAATGTCATTCCTTGCTACCTCAACCAACTCTAGTACAGTTCAGACCAAATTCCCTAAAACGGTCCTGCCGCATCCAAGTCAGACTTCCACAAGCCGTCATAGTTACTGTGTGTCCAAATGTCTGGGTTCGCGGGGTTCGGGCTTCTGTGTTTAACCCTTGCCTGGGGGAACTTGAGTTTTGATGCGGAGATGTACCCATTCGATGTCAGCACATTAGCCAGCCATTTCTTACCATCCGAACTGTCCCCAAACTGTGCTTTAAATTTGGCTGTTGCCGCCGTCAGCCATTTGGCACCTTCATCCTCCATTTGGGCCAAGGTCATGTCAATCCAGTAACAGTAGAGGTCACGCAAGCCGGGCATGGGCTGGTCCGCAACTCGATCAGTAGGTCTTTTCAGTTGACCATCATTCATGGGATTGTTCTTGTCCCATTCGTACTCAAGGTCAAAGTCGTCGAATATCTCCTCGATAGCCTGAGACGTCTCGACGAATTTGGCCCAAATTTCAGGCCGGCGCATATAGTAAAAGACGCCAGCAGTCTGTGGAAAGGGTCAGTAAGGTTAGCCTTGAAGTAATTGAGGGGGGGAGTACTTGCATTGCGATGAGATCTGCGTGTTTTCGTGTTCCCGTCTTCGTTGTCGGAGGTCGGGCTCTGCCCCTTGAAAAAGGCTGTCTTCCTCCCATTTACCCCCTTGTCAGCCAGTGCCAATCGTCCAGGCTCCCGATGATTACCCATGCAAATGGCTAATTCATTCCACATGTTGTCTTTTAGAGTCCATCCAGAACCTATGAATATTCTGGTTGAACCGCCCAGGCCGAGAAGAACTTCGTCTATCCACTTGTGGTCGGGGTTTTCATATCCAACCGGAAGGTCGCCTTCCCGCAACCATTTGAAAAAGCGACCGAGGTACTGTGTTTCGTAAATATGTTCAGCTGTGTGTGCATACTGGTTAGTGGGTGCTCCTTTCAATAATGACGTGCGTGGGTTTCTATGAGGCAGACTTACTGTCATACTCGCTAGGAGTGATTTGATCTTTGTTGTACTTTTCCAGCGCCACGTGACATTGTCGCTTAGCTATATCCTCTGGCGGATACCCAAACCAACGGATAACTGAACTGGGGGCTTCCCCACAGGATGGATAATCGGGCAACGGTAATTTGGCAGTTTTACCGGTGTGGTCGGTCCATGAGACGGTTTTTTCTCCGCGTCGCTGGAGAGAACTGGATTCATCACCATCAGCAGGGCAACCCTGCCCCGTAGAGCGATATGGGTCCAGCTAGCATGTCTCGTCCCTTTTCTGTAGAGTCTCGTCACCACCTGAGCATGCCGCGCAGCGAGGAATATCCCCTACGTCGACGTCGCCAGGGCACACGAGGCCGTCGATCCGCGGTACTAGAGGCCCATATCTCGTGCCACGTTTCGATAGCTCGGATGTGGTGTTGATGCGGCCTTGACCAAAGTCGGCATCCCGACGGCGCTGCTTCGTGCCGCCGGGAGCAGCACAAGCTTGATTGGAGCCACTCGGGAAGACGGTCACGTCTTGGGCCGGCATGATCATGAAGGGAGATTCGGGAAGTGCCCATGAGAACATCTCAGGGGCCTCGACGGTGGCGTAGAGATTTGCGCCAACGTCGATACCGTAGCAGAAGCGGTTACCACTGCTGCCCGCCTCGGCTTCGGCATGGAATGTGACGTGTCCATCGGCAACGAGGTTCACGGCGCAGGAATCGAGCGAAGTGAACTTCTTGTTCCAGTCGATGCCAAACGTGACAGTGGGCTTCACATGGGCAGACAGATGCCCGCTCACTGCGACGCCATACTCAAACTGTGGCTCGAGTGGCTGTGTGCCAGACTTGGTAGCATCGCTGGACGTGTGAGGCTGCCAGTCCTTGTCGACTGCCGGCAAAGTCTGGTGGACGTCCCACTCGGCAAGCTTGACCTTGGTCTCGAAGTTGACGCCCAGGGTTGCTTGCCCATCCAGCCTCCCAAAGAGCTTGAAGTTGGGGCCGATGGTCACGATGCCTGGTATTGTGAAGGCTGCGCCAAAGGTGTCAGCTGAGAACATCAGAACGTCTCCGGTGTCGAAGTAGGCCGTCACTGCCGCGTCAACGACGAACTTGGCATTAACTTCACCGCCGGTGCGGTAGTAGAGGTACGAGTCGGAGATGTCGATGCCATACTTACCCCCGAGCTTGCCGATCAGGGTGAAGCCGTAGTTGACATCCATGTCCACCTCCATCTCGGCATAGACGTCGAGTTTGGCGTCCATGTTGGGACACGTCAGCTTCTGGTCAATGATGCTGAGGGTGAAGTCCTCGCTGTACTTGTGCTCAAGTTCCAGGGGGTTTGTGACCCCGGTGAAGATGGCCTTGAGCCAGTCGAGAGCCGTCTCGCCGAACCAGCGCTTATGTATCTCCTCCTTGGACAAGGCCCCGCCGTGCACATCATCACGCCACTCCTCCTCGAGCCAGCGCTTGTGGCTGCCTCCAACATCTTTGAGGCTCCTCTTCAGAGATCGCTTCTTGTGATCGGCTGCCTTGTCGACGACGGTGTCCCAGTACTTATTCTCGTTGCTGTAGTCGATGCGGATCTGGGTGTCGCCCAGATCGCGAGGCACTCGCGTGAAATCGTAGTCAAAGGTCAAGTCATACACAGTCTCACCGTCGTCCAGCCCGCGACGATGGTTGTGCGGTAGGGTCTGGTTTCGGCTTGGTGCCATCTCCTTGACTACGGCATATCTGCCTGGACCGCAGCCCTCTGGCATAGCGGCAATGGTTCCCGGGGCCCCACGGCCAAGGTGGATCTTGTCGCAGTTTGAGTCTTGGCCGCGGTTGGTACACACCATGCGAACCATGTGCTCACCTTCCGTGACGGCATCATTGCAGTCAAAGAGGTCCCAATGAGATCCGTCCCGCTTGTCAAATGAGACCTGGAGCTCCTCGGGACTGGTCATGACAATGAAGCCGAAAGCCGAGTGCTCCGGCGTCTCGTCGAAGGGTACATCTTGAGCACCACCCCAGGTGCTGTCAACTTTGAGTTTCCAATCCGAATCCGCACCCTCCTTGTTGGGAGGATTGGGGAACAAGTAGTCGAGAGGAACGGGTAGGAAGGGTGAATCGCCTGGGGGAGGGTCGCAGCAGAAGCTCCTCTTCCGCTTCGAGGCCCAGCCACAGTCCTCGCCTTCACCCCCGTGAGATGTTGTTAGGGCTACTTGCCAGCCCGTCTCGCAGTGGTTGTCGAAACAGTTGCCTGGCTTGCCATGCCACTTGCAGTTCCGCCACTCCTGGCCCTTGCTACAGCAGAACTTCTTCTTCTTGTAGCCACTGCAGTTGTCGTAATTCCAGGTCAGCTCATTCTCCGTGTCGGAATTGCATTCTTCTCTGCAATCGGTCCATCGACATTCTGGCTTCTCAGCTTCTGCTTCGCAGCAGAGAAACTTGCGGCCGTCGGTGCAAATCAAGCCACCACCGGCTGTTGTACTCGAGGCGATCGCGACCTCTCCCGGGTGACACTGGCCATTGCAGGGATAACCATTGCCTCTCCAGTGGCTAGAACCGTGTTAGCTAACCCACTCAGACACACGAGCATCAGAAGTTGAAACGACGTACCACTTGTCTGGGTCGGGAGCCGAGGCGAAAGGGCAGCAGACGCTTGCCTGCTTCCAAGTATAACTACCACAGTCAAACTTATCCACTTCAATGTAGCCCGACTTGCATCCGGTTGTACCGCAGTCATTGACGGTGCAATGGCCTTCCCCCAGCTCCGTCCAAGGGTTTACAGTCGAGTGATCCTTATAGGTTCCGAAGCCTTTGGGATATAGCACAGCTGCCAGCGCGTCGAGCTCCTTGTTGTCAAGGTCAATTGCCCAGATGAGCCGGCCTCCCAAGCCCAAAGCATTGGCAAACTCGATCTTTTGCTGGATGGTGTCATGGTCATCGTAAGACACCCACTGATCCCCGCCCCATGTGATGTACTTGACAGCGTCCTGTTCATCCCAGTACGGGGTAAGATCATACTTGTCGACTATGTCCATGATTTCAAAATATGCCAGAGTACCCGAGTTGGCGGTGCAAGGGCCCGGATCAGCACCGCCTAAGTAGAGACACCCAGGGGTGTGGCATGCCGGGTCTGCCAGCTGGAACGACCGCCCGTAGAACCCGAGTCCAAGGTTGATCTTGGCGGGGTCGATATCATTACGCCAGAAAAGATCCAGGGCGAGGTCGATCTGTGTTAGGTTAGTGTGAGCCAGCACCTTGGAGCCTATGGGATTGTTGGCGTCCCAGATTCCGTGAAGATCATAGGACATGACGTTGACGTAGTCAACGGCCTCTGCAGAGCCGGTGATATCGAAGTGGCGCATGTACCAGTAACTTGTTGGTGCAGTGAACGAGATCTCTTTTCGCTTGCCGGCGGTCTTGTCGAACGCGGTGCGCATCTCCTTGAAGAGTTTGGTAAGGTTCTCGCCATCATCTGGTTTCCCGCCTCGGTCAGGGGCACCAGGGTACTCCCAGTCAATGTCAACGCCGTCAAAGCCATAGCGGTTCATGAACTTGACTAGTTCATCAAGGAAAGTGGCCCGCTTCTCCTTGGTGGAGGAGAGGTCGCTAAAAACAGGCTGCCAGATAGTGTTGTTGTCATTGAAAGTCCACCCACCGAGAGCGACTACGGCCTTGAGGGAGGGGTTCTTCCTCTTCAGCGAGGTAAACTGAGAGAAGGTCTCAGTGGTGAGTGTTCCATCCTTTTCATCCTGCATGGGGACGATTTCATACGTCTCGGGCTTGATGTAGGCAAAGGAATAGTAGATGTGTGTGAGGCTGTTGACGGGAATGTCCTCCATGCTCATGCCGATGCACTTCTTTTTCCAGTTCCACGCCTCGTAGTATCCAATGACACGCTTCTGTACATTGCCGCCAGAGCTGCTAGAGCCGGGCTGGCTACAGTTGCTTTGACAGCTCTCATCTTCGTTATCCGACTTATCACAGTACTCTGATGTCATGCCACAGAACCCATGCCGGCTACAGCAAACATTGAGAGGGCATGTCTTGCCAGGCTCCTCAGCATAGCGACCGCACTCAGCGTGAGCATCGCAGTTGCTCCAGCACTTGTCGTTTGGCGACTCATCATTGGTACCGCAAGAGTCGGGGCCATAGCCGCAAACGCCAGTCTTGGCACAGCAGGCACCGTTGCTGCAGGGTTTCGCCTCAGAGCAGGAATATGGGTCATCAGGATCTGCAGCCATGGCAGCTAGGGCTCTGGGAGCGAGTTTTGGGCTACATGTGTCTCGATCACCAAACCGGACCTTGGCCATGAGGTCTGCGGCTGTGGTCAATTTGTCGGGAATGGGAGGGCAGACAAGCTCCCCCCCGGCATCTCGGATCTCGGCATGGACATGCTGGAGGCTCCTGCCATGGTGATTATGATGGGGATGGCCCAGGCCAGGCGTAGCTTGGATAACGAGCAAAGAGAAGACGAGATTCTTGAGGCCCATAGCTGGCTGGCATAGCCTAAGGGGCTAGGGTTGGGATTTGTAACGAATGATAACTAAGGTGAAAGAGTATAGAGGGATGTAAAGGAGAAATGAGAGGCCCCAATGTGGTCTTTGGGTCGGGTCCTGGTTTGAATGTAAGGCACTAGATAGCAGAACCCTTTTATTCGGCTCTCATGAGGAAGCGACGGGAAGCACAAGGCCTTGTACTTGTTTGCTACGCCGTGGGTCTGCTCATCTCTGGTTTGCTGTGGAGTTGAGTTATTAACCATACGCATTGCGCAGAATATAACCCGATGTAGCTTTTTTCTACTGCAGGGGATGTGCATGGCCACACTGAAAGGCCACTATTTCCTACAAGGCTGTATGATCAGGTGTACCAATGTTCCATCAGATATCCATAATGAGGGAACCTGTAGATCACATTTTTCTGGCTCCTCGGCGCCTAAATCACCCTAATCAATAATCAACGACAAAAATTCGGCCCGACTCCAGCTGCGAGTGCACGGAGAATTCGCCAGAGGGGAAAGAATTAACTCGTCGTTCCCGCGTACGGAAGGATCAGGCACAGATTAACTACCCCTGCAATGAAACCCCCCTCTGTAAGGCGTAATAAGCTTATCGTCAGGGAACTAGTCATCTGCATAGGTAGAGTTGAACTGCAGGGTTCAATGCCAAGGAGCTTGTTCTGCAGGAGGAGCGTACAATATTTCCGATTGAGTCGAAAGCAACCCACTGCTAATCTTATGGTTGGTCGAACTGTTGGACCCCGAAGCGCTGAACTGGTCTGAGATATTGAGATATTTTGACAATCGTCTCCCAAACCATAATCTCGACACTCTTACAGGGCTAGAGTAATTTCTTCGGCCAGATGAATCATGTGGACCTGCATGTCATCTTAATCTGCACCCTTAATCGCCAAAAATGACCACTCTAAGCAGCACGGCCGAGATGATGGACAAAGGTTCCTACATGCGAGGCACCATGCAGGGACGCCGAGTCACATAGCCATCCGGAGCCGGCCACCGATATCCAGGGCTCAGCACTTACCCACATCGATCTGCTGGAGAGTTCATTCATTTGACCGTTCTCCCCGTAAAGCACATTCGAATTAGACTTCCCTTTGCCTCGCCGTCTTTGTTCTCTTTCACCTGTCTCAAGTCTCCCGCTACGATGCATTGGTCGTTCGTTCTTTCAAGTCTGGCTATTGTGGCTAGCCCGACTGGTGCTTGGCAATACATCTCCCCTGATGCTCTTCCATCCGACACTCTGTCTTCCAGTTGCAAGGCTGCCTTGGTGGTCGATATTTCCTGCCCTTCGCAGGTGTCTACCTTTTTCCAGAGAGAAGCTGTTCCACTTGACTCTCTGGAGGAGGCATGCACCTCTGAGTGTCGCGCCTCATTGGCCGAGTACGAGGCCAGCCTCAAAATCAAATGCGACGAGAAAGATGTAGTTGACTACAACCCAGGTGCTAACCCCGTCCACGTGTCTGTCGTGGCGACGGACATGTTCTATCACTTCAACAGGACCTGCATCAAGGACGGAGATAGATGGTGCAATATCTGGGCCCTTGAGAATTCGCCTGACAATGACCCGAGTGGCTCTTCTGCCCGTGAGAACACACTCCCCTATCCAGCTATGTAGTCACAAGACTGCGCTGACATGCAAAAATAGCTTCAACTACGGCCTCTATGGACATGTGTGACAGCTGCATCATTAAACAGTTCCAGTTTATGGCCGGTAACTCCTACTCAGATGGCTTTGCTTTGCAACCGGATTACTCTACCCTAACTGAAAGCTGCGCCCAGACTGGCTTCCCATTAGCAACTACGACAACCATAGAGTGAATAGTTCCTCCTGATTCCTTTCCCATAACACATCCCAACTGAAACAATAAGCAGACCATCGACCACTTCAAATCCCTCGCTAGCTTGCTCAGGAAAAGAGTACACTATCCAGGCCAACGACACATGCCAGTACATCTCCAACGCTAACAACGTTGCCACTGCTTGGATGTTGTACGACAACAGCTTGCCGGCCTTCTGTGCCCGTTTCCCAGCTGAGGGAGAGAGAATATGCATTGTGAACCAGTGCAAAACGTACACCATTCAAGCCAACGATACTTGCCAGGGCATTGCCGTTGCATCTAATATCACCATGGTGCAGCTTTACACATGTGAGTGGCATAGCCCTTTATAGCTTTTCACAATCAGACGAGATCAGCATCTAATATACCATGTGCTTCTCCAAGGGAACCCTGTTCTTGGACCAGCTTGCAATCGCATGTCCTTGTCTGTTGGCGACAGCATCTGCCTCGAGCCCCGCAACGACGAGGATTATACTTCCCCAACCCACGCGTCCACCACCCAAGCACCAAAATCTACTACGGCCCCAGTCCCTTCCAGCATCGCCAATGGTACAAACGAGAATTACGCCCAGTACTACTTTGTCCAGGAAGGTGACTATTGCAACCAGATCATCGTCAAGTTCGGCATCTCCCTCGCAGATTTCCTCTTCCTGAACCAAGGAATCAACGCAGAGTGCACCAACCTCATGGCCGAAGACTCTTACTGTGTTGCGCCAGTCGGACCTATCAATATGTACCCTGGGCACCTAGACTATGTAGACCCGACCTCGACCATTCCCGGTATTCCTTTTAGCGACCTGCCCAAGGCTACATTCACCCCACCAGTAATCACGGGTCTGCCTGTTTACCTACCTAGGGCCAATAGTACCAGGAAAGATTGTCTCATTTATGTCAACGGCACGGATCTACAGGTAGACATGAGCTGGGGCTTTTCTTCCTCGGGGTGCGTAGAACTGGCTAAGATATGGGGAATATCCCTTGATGAGCTGTAGAATTGGTGAGAGCTACCGGGTGCGCACTACGAGAAAGTTTTTAACACATATCTAGGAACCCTTCTCTCAACACAACTTCTCCTGATTGTGGTTTCAGCGAGGATTCCAGTTACTGCATGGCTGCTTATATAAAGGTAAACACTTACACGGGTGAAGACGAGTCCGGGTCTACGACTACCTCAACTAGCACGGCTTCTACGCCTACTACGGACACGACCGCCGAGCCAACAGAGACCGAGCTTCCCATCAGAGTAAGTCCCATCCGTATCATCCTCATAAAATCTACCTCTAATCTCAACCTCTCTCACTTTAGGACGGCGCGGCAGAGGGTTGCACCAAATACTATGGTGTCGTCCCACCGCAGACATGTCAAGAAGTCTTGGATGCAAACAACCTGACCATTGCCGAGTTCTATGCCATGTAAGTATTCGTCAACCGCCTCGGCCACTAGACTCCCTCAATGGAAAACTAAATTTTGTACAGGAATCCCTCGATTGGCGCCGATTGCACCACCCTCTGGCCCAGTATGTTAAAATTTCATAGCTCTTTCCCCTCCGTTTTCTGCCCCAGGTGTTCATAATAGACCATCATCGCACTAACACTTCTTATAGATTACAGATACTGCGTTGAGGTGTAAGAATAAAATAGTTATAGGAATAGCCTCTACTGTTAACTATGTTGTGCAACCACAAAGATGTAGCCACAACTCTTAATTCACTGCGTCTCCGTATCCCGGATCTATCTCTGCGCCCCTTAGGTTCCTCGCCACGCATCATGACTTGTATGCTACATGGAGACAGCGTTGTTGCCAAACTTCACTGCAACCCAAGTGAAGCTTCGAGTTCGGCATCAACAATGCAATAATCCAGGATAGGCACTTACCAAGGGCGGCACCATAACAGTATTAATTTCCACTCACCGCTACATTTAATTTTTCTTTCCAACATCCCGATTACCGTCCTGTGAAAACTGTATCTCGCTCAAGCCCGCGCCGGCGGTTCCCAACCCCTAGTCAACATGGCCCCATCTGCAAGGAAGCGCACCGAAGGCGCGCAACCCAGACCTCTACGACCCTGCGTCAATCACAACGTTACCTTTAACGATCACACTGGCAACCCGAGCCTCATGTCGTGGTACGGGTTAGAGAACAGGCCTAATCTACCTCATTTGCCCTCTTGGATCTTCTACATGGTTAACCCAGAAATACCACGCGACTTTGACAGCGGCAAATTCGTTGATGGTTTTGAGAGAAACCGTTTGCTTTACTGCGCTGGCGGCTTCAGATACGAGTTCTTTTTTTTACCCGGTGCTACCGCCCAAGAATGTATTGCGCATTATCGTGCCGAGATGGCTGCTCGAGGTACCATGTGGTGCCAGGTCCGCAAGGTGAAGATGGCGTTGAAAGAAAAGCATGAGGCGGGCGAAGAAGGAGGGGGTGACTCAACTGAAACCCTGTCCTCTGGCGATGAGGATGAGCCTCAGTCCGGTATCACAGGTGAAGGACTCCCAGGCTTGCCTTGGCCGAGAAGGGGTGGCGACTGGTATTTTACCAACTACCGTAGTTGGCTCGTTATGTATTTAGATGCAGACATCCATTGGGGTCCTGATCAAGATCACAATTTCTGCCTGGTCAAATTCGACCCTATGCCCATCGAATGGGAGGAAGGTGAAAGGGTCAGATGGGATCCGATGGAACACCCTATCCATTCCGAGCATATGAAGGCGAGGCAGAGAGTAGGTGACAAGATGACCCTTATAAGTTGGATGGGCGACAGAAGTCATGGCCATTGGGCGCGAGAGGCTAGCTACGCTACCGATGACGCTGAAGACCTCGGCTGGGAGACTTGGTAATGCAGTCTAGAGCGAGGATTGATCTACTGGCCATTCTCCTGAGTTCCGTAATGATGTCACAATCTAGACTCATGGAATGGCTAGCATCGTGAATCTGAGAGCAATTGAAGATGTTCTTAACGTGCGTATAACCTTGGTGATAATATATACCGCAATACTTTCATGATAACTACCGGTATTTTTTACCCTTCCTTTCCAATAAGCCTTCCAGAACGTCCCAGCTGCGCCTCTTCCCAAATTCCATAGTTCCTTGAAGTCACTCTGCGTCCAATGCCTGGTTGTGAGGGGTTTGGGTGTGTGTGCGTAACCGCAATAATATCAACGATTACGAAGAGATTGGCAAGGCAAAACAAAGTGACTAAGTTACACCTTAGGTACTGTCATTCACGTACACAACATCTCAAATTGGCCAATGAACATTTTCATGACAAGCGTGTCGCCCAGTTAAGCCAGCCCACTAAAAGATCCTAATCCCAGGATTTCTATAAGCAGCCCAATTACTCTCATACTCATACCCCAATCCCTCGCCCGCTCTCTTGACCATTCTTCTTACGAAACATTGTGGCTCCGTAGATGTTTCTGTTTTCGTAGGTGTCGGTAGTGTCGTGGGAAAACGGGTTACGCCAAGGCTCGAGCAAGCCTCGAAATAGTCACTGGGAGAATCACAGTATGTGGCATAATCTGGGGTCTCAGTAGGTGTAATAGCAGTAGCTTCCTCAGTCTGGTGACGTGCGAGTTGTGCGAGGGTTGGTCGTGGAGTAGGCCAGCCGGTGGGGATTCGTATCATGAGGCGATTCTCAACCACCGTCGTAGTACTGAAACATGTCAGTTGTTACTTGCTATTCGTCTTGAGATCTTACACTTACACTGTGTATGGGCTGAGTGTAACTACGTTCAAGTCATCGCAGTCGTCCCTGCGATCGGGAAGAGGGGGCTCCCCGTCAGGTGAGGTTAGACCTGAGACGCAGGCGTCTAAAGGTGCAGTTGTCGCTTCTTGGGTCGTGGATAGGACTTCCGACGTTGAAACCGGAGTAGTGGTGTCCTCAGACGTTGGAGCTAGCGTAGTGGCATCTTCAGTTGTTGTAGGAATCTGAGTAGTTGTCTGATCTCCTGAACTGCTCGCTGTCTTCTGGGTCGTTGCATCCGATGTTTTTTCCAGGGCATCCGACGTTGATTCAACAATAGTTGTTAGATCAGAGGATGCAGCTGCCTCAGAATCGGATTGAGACTCAGTCGTTGGCAAGACTGAAGAAGTGCTCGACTCCTCTGATGAGAAAGCTGTGCTCTCTAGTAAGGGTGATGTATCTAAAGAGGTAGAGAGATCTATTGACGAGGTGCCAACCAGTGGCAAAGAAAACGACTCAAGCTCTACAGTTGAGTCTGTAGACACCTTGGCTGAGATAGCAGAAGTGCCTGACTCATCTCATAAGTAGGTTGTGCTTTCAAGTGGAGGTGATGTTTCTGATGAAGTAGGGATCTCTACTGATGAGGTCTCTGCTGGTCGCAAAGAGGACGATATGTGCTCCAAGATTGAGTTTATAGACATCGCCACTGAATTGGAAGAGTCCGTGGTACTGGTAGTCGGGTCCAGTTGCCCAGACGACTGGCGCTTGGAAGAAGGAACCGTGGATAACTCAGAGCCAGAGCTGAATGAAGAAGCCCCGAGAACTGAATCTGTGGATTGGGTAACTGGGGTGCTTGATCCAGACGCAACTTGAGAGGTGGATGTCTCGGGAGTTGGGACATTAGAACTAGCTGAACCAGACGATTGAAGACCAACCAATACACCATTCTGGCATTGTGCAACTATACTTCAGTTAGTACCAGGCCTCTAACGTAAAATAGAAGATTTTACCATTGTAAACGGCTATATCAACAGGTGTGCAGCCAGAAGGTCTAGAAGTAAACGTGATGTACACTTTTCCGTCGGTACCTTGACAGTATCCTGCCTGCCCATTAGGCAAAGCCGAGTTTTTGAAAACCAGGCCTTGGGTAGAATCTGAAAATGTCATTGTGATAGCTTCAGCAGGTGGAACGCCTTGTCCAGCTAGTTCCTTGAAGTCCTCGCCAGAGTAATAAATGGGTGCACCTCCCTCAAAAAGCTGACTATTAGCAAGGTTGAAGGTGGCAGCAAAAGTCCAAATATCAGGGTTACCGTTGCCTACAAAGCCCCCTGTTGCCCTTTTGTTAAGATTGCGCTTCCTATTATCGGTGACGACCACGACGAAAAGAACCAATCAGCTAGCTAGCTTAATAAATCCACTCGAGGTAGGGAGAACTTAGAATAAAATATCAGTATATAATATATATTTATTATTACTTTCTT